>JADHKN010000036.1:60457-242420 GCA_019925475.1 Ophiostoma ips | reverse complement strand
GCCAGCCAACCACACCCCACCCGCGACCACACGACGGACGCGTAAAGACACAGGGCCCGACGGGCTTTGCTACCTGGCGGACGGCCTGTTTATCTATCTCACAGGCGAGAGAGAAAGTAACGCGAGACGAGAGAAAAAGCGCAAGGGTCGGATACGACCCAAGTAGAGAAAAGGCAAGAAAAGGCAAGAAAAAGGCAAACAGAAAAAAGAAGGTGGACAGCCTCCTGTGTCGATCGTCGTACTGCGGAGAATGGGCATCCGTATTCTGGGTTGGCATTCCTCTGGGTGGTAATACGATCCAACATGCGTGCCTATATAAAGAACAGCGAGACATGGACGACTACGAGTTAGAGTTAGAGTACATGGACGAGCAATTGGATGTAGGGTCAGTGCTCAGCCGTATTCTTGTGGTCGGGCACAGCTGAGGCAGGAGGCGGAGAGGCTCTTTTTTTGTTTGTTTTTTTCTGCATGTTGTTGAGGGCAGTGCTGGAGCTACGAGTAGGGAGTACGTACTAGAGCTACTTGGAGCTACAGAGCTACTTCACTTCAAGCCTCCAGCTAGCGCAGTGGAATGCTCGTGCTCCAGCGTGCTCCGTGCTCATCCCGTATTCTTTCTCTGACAGACCTGTCTCAGTCGCCTTACGACAACGCGACCGCTCGTATGTACTTGTACTCGTACTTCCTACTCCATACTTTCGTTTGCTCCTCTTCTCTGCTACAAATCGATCCGTCTCATCTTGTCCATTTCCTTTGTCCTGTTGTTCCGGTTCTTCCTCCTGTTTATCCTCCTGTTTATCCTTTTCATCTTGCATCCTGGTCTCATCCTTGCATCTCACCCTTGATCCACTCCCGCTCGCGTATGCATACAGAGTACTCCGTACAGAGTACTCAGATGTCAGGATCTACAGAGTACAACAGCAAGTACAGTCAGCGGCCACTCCCTGCAATGTGCCTCTGTGGCTTGGCTGACAGCCGACGACAGGTGGAGGCTGAGTCCACCTCACCACCCCCCGGCGAGGCAGCCTGCAGTGAGCCTGGTGAGCATGCACAACGACGGCGGGTGATTCTCTTTCCATGCCTGTCTTTTTTCTCTTTTCTGTTCGTACTACTTTCTTGGTTTTCTTCTCTCTTCTCCCCGTACCGGTTTTCTCGTCTCATCAAATGACATGTGTCGCCGTGAAACGCCTAGGACCCACCCGCGCTAAAAATAGCTTCTCGTGTGCTGCACGTTTCACCGTAGCTTTCTTCGTATTATGACTAGCCCGCACGTGACCTATTCGTATTGATTATCACCCACGCCTATGGCAGACCTAGCGCCTTCTTCGAGTTCTCGTACACCACCCACGTGATGCTCAGCGCCGGCGCCACCTTGAGCAGGTTCGGCGTCAGGCCCTTGTAGAGCCCGCGCACGCCCTCGTTGGCCAGCGTGCGCGTCGCCACGTCCCAGATCCCCGTGTACGTCGGCGGGTGCATCACCGTGCCCTGCGTCTGCAGCCGCGTCCGCAGCACGTTGAGCGGATACACCACCGACGCCCCAAACGCCCCCGACGTCGCCCCGATGATCCCCGTCACCACGTTTCCGGGCGCTGCCGCCGCCGCTGCCCCGTCAGCTTCCAGCAGCCCGTAGTACCGCGCCTTGTACCGCATGTACGTCTTCTTCAGCAGCTCAAACGTGCCCATGTCGATCGCACTGTAGGGGAACATGCCGATCAGCCCCATCGTCACGCCGCGGTACGCCGCCCGCACGCCGCCCGTCGCGTACATGCGCCGCGCCGTCTGCAGCAGCAGCGCGTGGCCCGTCGGCCCCCCTTGCACCGTCTCGCACTGCAGCCGGAACTTGAGCGTGTCCAGCGGGTACACAAAGAACTGCGCCACCATGCCGGCCACGCCGCCCGCCACAAACTTGGAGTACGAGCTGATGCGCGCCGGGTCGCCGTGGCCCTCGACCGACGCAAACGCCCGCTTGGCCGCCTCGTACGACCCGAACTTGATGGCCGTCTCCGGCATGATCTTGATGACGTTCAAGCCGTTGCCCGCAAAGAACGTCTTGACGCCGCCCGCACGGTACAGCGTCGCAATCGCCTCGCGGATCGGCCGCATCGGCTTCGTCTTTGTCCGCCGTGCCGCCGCCGATGATGCTGATGATGCGTCGCCCGCCGTGGTGTTCACCAGCAGGTACACCTTGAGCCGGTCAAACGGCGCCGTGGCCGTCCGTGAAATGCCGCCGGCGAGCGCGCCCGCCAAAAAGTAGCCTGGATGGGGCATGTATTGCGTCAGTTTCAGCTTCTGCGGGGGCTCGTCCTCGGCTGCTGCTGCTGCTTCTTGGTGGATCGGCTTGTCTTGTTCTTCTTCTTGTTCCGCCTCTTTCTGAAGCTTGGTGCTGTCGGGCGGTAATGGCGGCGGCGGCGGCGGCGGTGAGGCTGCTTTTGGTTTTGACGGCACTGGCGGTCGTATTGGTGCTGTCGCAATGGCCTCCGCAGCAGTAGCAGCAGCCGCAGCAGCAGCAGCAGCAACCTCTGCGGCCGGCTCGCAGTCCTCGACGTCGCGAGCTATGTGTCGTGCGGGTGCAGGCGCCGGTGCCGACTCGTCAACAAGAGCCGCGTCCTTGTCCTTCCCTTTGCCCATCCCCTTGCCCTTTCCCTTGCCCTCCACGTCGACCACGCCAACAGGAACAGCTGGCTTCGCAAGCTTCAAAATAGATCCGAACAGCGTCTGAAACAGATAAACAGTAGTCGTACCTAGGCCCTCCAGCGTCTCGTCGCTGACCATCGAGTCGCCCTCGGCATTGGGGACCACAATCGACGCATAAAACGACAGGGCCGCCTCCAGGGGCGAGGCGCTGTCGCGCGTCGGCACAAACAGCAGGAAATTGCTCCACTCGTCAAAGGTAATGTAGCCGTCGTGGTCCAGGTCGATCTCGTCAAAGAAGCCGTTGAGCCGCCGCGCGGGCACGGCCAGCCCGGTTTTCTGAAAGGCCGCCCGCAGCTCGTCGCGGTTGAGCCGCCCGTCGTGGTCGTGGTCGATGGACCGGAAGAGGAGCAGCAGCTGCCGCTCGGCCGCCTCGACAAACACGCGGAATTCTGGACAATTAGTTTTTCTCTATTTTATCGTTTGTTCCTCTCGTTCTCTCGTTCTCTCGTTAATCACCTTCAAACTGAATCTTGCCGTCGCGGTTGGCGTCCACAATCTGGATGATCTCGCGCAGCATTTCGTCGGCATTTTTCATAGCTGCACCAGTTAGCAATCTCTCTTCAGCCATGACACAGCCAGAAACAAGAACAGTAAACCCACGATGGTCGATGCGCCGCAGCCCCTTCTTCAGGCCCTTGAGATCCAGCTCTTGCTTGCCCTGCGGGGCCAGTCGCCGCCACAGCTCCTGCACGCGCTGCAGCCGCTGTGTTTGCGACGCGCCCTCCATTGCGTGCAGGGAGTCCGCCGCCGACGCAAACGCGGACGCGGATGCGGACGCCGACTCTGTCTCCGTCTCCGTGGCCGTGGCTGTCCGGGAGACCATGTTGTCGCCGGTCGTCATGTCCAACTAGACATGGCAAGTCGAGGGAGTGATGGGGGGGGGGGGGGGAGGAGTCGGTGGCAGTAGGAGGAGTACGAAAAAAAAAGCCAGTAGCTCACGAGCGGCTGAGGCGCTTGGCTTGGTCGCAGTCGTAGGATGATAGGATGGCCAGGGAGGGAGAGATGGGAGAGATGGGAGAGAGGAGGGGGAGGCTGTGAGGCAAGGGCGGCTGTGCGAGGTCGGCTATCGAAGAGCCGGCAGAGGCGCAGAAGGAGGAGGGTGAACGCGTAGCGAAAGCGTTGGTGATCGGTGTCGTCGTGCAAAGACGAAAAAATAGAAAAAAATAAAGGTGAGCGTCGAGGAGGAATCGAAGACTGTTGGCGTGAGAGCGGTGGAGAGGAGGAGGGGCGGCAATAAGAATGACGGAGCTCGAAAAAACCGGGTGTAGAGCTGCTGCGATCTAGATGGGCGTGTTACTTAGGGTGTGCGAGAGGTGACGGCAGTCTAGACTGTAAAGCGGCGGATCGAATGAATAGAGTTGCGGGTGAAAAAAGAAAAGGTAAAAAATGCGGCGGAGAGAAGCCGCGTTATGTAAGAATCGAAGATGAAATAATAGCTGTGAGTACTTGGGACGAAGGCGGGCGGGAGGAAAGAGCGCTAGGCGTGCCCGACACAGCGGAAGGAGCAAATGACGATGTGTGTGTGAAGGAAAAAGGACGAGCTAATTAAATTTAATCCATTTTTAATGTGCTATTGTTTTACGAGTAGCCACACATACTCCATAGGAGTACTCGTACTCAGTATTGAGCAGCTGTTCTACCGGTACGATCCTCGTAGTTGAAGATAGCGTCTATCTTTGCAAAAGTCGAAATCACAAGCAATGGCGAACCATCGAGAAGAAGGAGCGGGAAAACGGTGTTGCTCGGCTCGCCGTCGCCAGCCGGCGCACGCAGCCCCAATCAGCGTGCGCCAATTGCCAGCAAAGCCGCAGCAGGCGCAATAGCAGCTAGCACGTGGTAGCGCGGTTTATGTAAGCCGTCGCCATCGAGTCCCCCCTTGCGTTCAGCGCGTGTTTGGCTGTGCTGGATTAAGTAATCACGGCCAACGCCATCGCGCCCTCCTCCACGACCACATCCAGCCTCCGACTGTCTGCGATTGTATCTAACGTTCGACAATTATTACCCCCCCCCCCACCATGGCCGCCAGCTACTGGGACTCGACGCAGCGGCGGTACTGGGAGTTCACCAAGGAGCAGCTCGCCGACCTGCGCCAGCGCAAGCAAGACGAGGAGCGCAGCCTCGTGCAGATGTTCCCGCTGCCCGAGTGGCGGCACCTGTATATTTTTTTCAATTTCCACCTCACCCGCCTGGCCAAGCGGCTGCAGATCCGGCAGCAGGCGCTCGCGACCGCCCAAGTATACCTCAAGCGGTTCTACTGCCGGGTGGAGATCCGGCGCACCAACCCGTACCTGGCGATGGCGACGGCGCTGTACCTGGCGTGCAAGACGGAGGAGTGCCCGCAGCACATCCGGCAGGTGGCTCAGGAGGCCAAGATGCTGTGGCCCGACAACACGCACTGCCTGGAGATTGCGCGGGTGGGCGAGTGCGAGTTCTTTATGATCTCGGAGATGTCGTCGCAGCTGATTGTGCACGCGCCCTACCGCACGCTCAACACGCTGCAGCTCGAGCTGTCGCTGACGGCCGAGGAGTTTATCCAGGCCTGGACCATTGTCAACGACCACTACATGACCGACCTGCCGCTGCTGTATCCGCCGCACGTGATTGCCGTGGCGGCGGTGATCTGGGTGCTGGTCCTGCAGGCGCCGCCGGGGGGGGTGGCCGGGGCGGCGGCAGCGAACAACAGCATTAACAACAGCAATAACGGGGGCGCAGCGGGCAACAACGTCTCCGCCAACAACCATCAACTAGGCGCCAACACCATGGCCCCCAGCAGCCTCAACGGCTATAACCTGACCAGTGTCAGCAGCTACACCACCACCAATAGCGCCAACAACAACAACCTCGGCATGGGCATGAATATGAACATGAACATGGCCGCCATGAACATGGGCCTCGGCGGCGCCAACATGAGCATGAACATGAGCATCGCCAACATGGGCCTCCCCGGCATGGTGGGCGGCCCGGTCGCTGCGATGCCACCGCAGTCCATGCACATGTCACAGTTGTCGGCCGCCAATAACAACAACAACACTCCTGGTGGGCACGGCGGCCATGGCACACCCGGCGGCGTAGGCGGACCGGGCACACCCGGACTGGGCGGTGCTGCGGGCACGCCAACGACAGCAGGCGGTGCTGGGTACCCAGGCGGCATGATGAACATGAACGCGGGCACCGGCGGCGGCGGGTCGGCCATGGCCATGGTGCAGGCGAGCGCGCGTGCCGTCGTGTCGGCCGCGATGCAGAATGGTGCCCGGGGTGGAAGCACCGCTGAGGAGACGGCACCGTCGGCACAACCACCGCAACCGCAGCAACCACCACCGCAACCGCCGGCCGACGGAGGCCGCGGCGCGACGCTGCAGTGGCTGTTCCGGTGGCTGACGGACAGCGGGCTGGACCTGGAGGCGACGATCGACTGCACGCAGGAGATGATCTCGTTCTACATGGCGGGCGAGGAGTACAGCGAGAAGCAGACGCGCGAGCAGGTCGGCCGGATGATCAAAGCACGGGGGCTGGACCGATGAGGGCTTTCGGTGTGATGGATTTTAACATTTTTATTATTACCGCCGACGGCTGCACGACCGGCCATCTGCGCGTCAAGGCAGCAGGTATGGATGCCGTTAGGAAGGCCTACATCGGTTCGAGGCGGTCTACTACTCCGTTCACGCCCAGGGCTGTTTGTCTCGCCAAGTCCGGCCTGCCCTTGACGCAGCTCCGTGAGCCTGCCAGGTGGAAACAACTCCACAGAGACCATGACACGGCGTCGATGCTGCCTGGGCGTGATCCACAGAGGCCGCAGCAGGCCTCATGAGTTGGCCTCGCAGCCTACGGAGCAAATAGCCCAGCTGATCCAATTAGAGATACACCAACGGATCCCAAGAATTAGAGTAATACAATTAATTCAAACTCTACGCTCGATAATACGTACACTACGAGTAGACGTGGTGATCTCCACCAAAGGCAATGCAATACACGTCAACACAACACATCACACTTCACACTTCACACATCAACGGCAGGTAGTAAATGTAAATCAATAGAGGACGAGGCCCCAAGACGTAAAAAAGAAACAGTAAACAAAACGCAGAACAGAGGCCGCTTCTTTGCCTGCGCGCCTTGTCGCCCCGGTATGGATATGTAGATTCCCTCCCCCCGTAAATGACACAGATGGTGAAAATGAATACAAAGTAATAGACAAGACAGAAGGGAAATAGATAGCAAAAAAAACGAAAAGGAAGAGGACAGCCGGTTTGATCCTGTTCAGATCAAACCCCCAACACCAAGCGAGGAACAAAAAAAAAACACTCAAGAAAAACAAGAGAGAATATAAAAAAAAATAAAAAAGAGACGGACCACCGCCAACGCGTATCCCCCTTTGCCAATAAAAAAGCAGACGACCAAAATGACGAAACATGTAAAAAAGAAGACAAGAGACAATGCAGGGCTTTGGAATGTCTTGCAACTCGTGACCATGATGAACCGTTTTTCGTAGATATAAGAGAGAAGAGTGGGAAAAAGAAGATTTGGAACGCGGGTGAAGAGAAGGGAAACAAAAACAGACATCGCCCGCTCCTTGGTATCGCAAGAAAGAAATTGGAGAGAAGAGAGAGAGAGAGAGAGAGAGAAAGACGCAAGACGAAAGATGCAGTCCGTAAACGCCGTTTCGTCGTGAAACCGAGATGCTGAAATTAATATCGCCGCAACGCTTGTTGTAAGAAACCGCAGTCGAATCGAAATCGAAAAACAAGGTTGCCGAGGAGTATTGAGAACCAAAACGAGACCCAAAAAATGATATAGAGATGAGATCAAAAGGGGAAAGCAAGACAAAACGCCAATCGTCGGCACGCTGACAGTTGACGAGTCGAGCAGCCGAGGACACCAGTCCAACCAGGGTATTTTTTACTTTTCGTGATTTTGCAGACAAACCAAAAAGAAACGAAGAAAGAGGTGTTGTGTTGGAGTGTTGAAGGAGAAGAAAAAGAGCCGGCCGAATCGTAGAATGTTAAAAGCGCGTGACGAATCCATGCATGCTTCCCTTTTGTGTCTGTGTGTGTGCGTGATTCGGGTCTCGCGTTCTCAAGCGTGCAGAGAGGCCACCTAGAAAGGCTTACCATGCACGGAGACCAGGCGACACGGACGGGACGGGTGCGGCCATGCCCATGTGCGAGCCGGGACGAGACGACGGGTGGACAATGGGAATGGGGTTGCGTGTGCGCGTGGCGGCCGGCTGGTGCATCTTCTGCAGCGCCTGTGTTGTCTGCTGCAGCATGGGGAGCGTAAAGGATGGCGACGAGGCGTTGAGGGAGAAGGCGGGCGCGGCCTGGGCGGGCTGCGACGGCGAGTGTTCGGGCGAGTTGCTGGCGAGCGACGAGCGTTCGGACGAGGCGCTGTGGATGGACACCAGGTCGCTTTCCGTCAGCAGGCCGGGGCAGAACTCGAGGTCGTCTTCCAAGTCAAAGGAGCGGCCTGCCTCGAACTTGACGCGGAACGCCGAGAGGTTGATGTTGTCGGCCAGCTCCTTCATGGAGCGCAGGCGGTACTGCTGTTGTGTCTGCTGGTTCTGGGCGGCCTGCTGCTGCTGCTGCTGCTTGTGGGCGTTTTGCGACACGGACAGGCGGGGAGCCCGCCGACTGCGGCCGCCGTGATGGGAATGGCTGACAGCGGGCGCGGCTGCGGGAGTTGGGTGGTTGTAATAGTAAGACATTATGTGTTGTTGGTGTGTGATTGGTGGTTTTGATGTTGGTTTTATCTTGACATGTAGGTGTTGGTGACGATTGAAGTTGTGGCGGTGTTGGTGTTGAGTGTTATGAGCGTTGGAAAGAAGCGCGGAGCGAGTAGTCGTTGTTGGAGGCGAATTGGTGAGGGAGATTTTGAGTTTTGGTTGGAGAGAAGGGGAGAAGAGAGATTGGTAGGAAATGGTAGGATGATGAGAGAGTGATGAATGGGTTGTGCGACGGAAAAGAAGAGTGTTGGTAGAAGTACGAGTACGGTACGGTACGGTGTGGGTGGGTGGATGGGTGGGTGGTATTATGAGAGATATAGGAGGCTAGAAAGAAGAGGGTGGGAAGAAAAGGGTGGGAAGAAAGTGTGGAAAAGTTGAGAGATGCGTGAGCAAAAGCAGAACGGTGAAGAAGAGGGAAGAAGAGAAGAAGATGGTGGGAAAGTGGGATGTGATGCAAAAAAGGGCGGGCGAGAACAAAGAGGCAGGAGAGGAGGAGAAGAACGGAAGGAGAGAGGAGAGAAGAGAGAAAAAGGGAAAGAGGGAAAGGGGAGAAGGAAGGGGAAGAAGGAAGGGGAAAGGGGAAAAGAGGAAAGAGGGAGGGAAGCGAGAACGGGAAAGCGAAGGGGAAAGAGGGAAAGAAGCAAAGTGCGAGAGCAGGAAAAAGAGGAGTCAGAAAAGAGGGTCCGGCGGCGCGAGAGACAGAAAAGAGGGGCCCAGAAAAGAGGCGGGAGCAATTGCGAGAGGCTTGGTGCCAGAGGCTAGCAGGAGGAGGGTGGTTGGCCGCAAGGGTGTGTGCAGCAGGCAGAGAAGAAGGAGCGACTGGGGTGTGGGGCAGGGCGCCGAATTGCGAGTACTCCGTACTGCATACGGACAGCAGCGACAGGGGTGATTGATGAAAGAGCAGTGACAATTGCACACGAATGCACACATATGCACTGCACACAAAAAGTGTCTGCAGTCCCGCCCAGCTGGCAATGGCCCCAAACATGCTAAACGCATGCTAAAACCTGCTAGCCGGATCATCTGGCCATGCTAGTACGGACAACAAAGTACGAAATACAGAGTACGGAGGTACGGAGGTGCAGTGCAGTGCAGTGCAGTGCAGGAGACTCCCTTGCGTCGTGAACTTGGGCACCAGCAGCAGGGGGGTTCCACTTATGTTCTTTGTACAGTGTGTGTACAGTACGCGTTCATCAACAGGGCATCAAAACAAGCTGCCGTTCTTGGAAATATGAAAACAACAGTGAGACAATCAACAACAACATGCGCCCGGAAAACAACACAAACAGCATGCGCACTGTGGGTAGCCCGAACAGGTCTAGCGGTGTTGTTTGTGAGTCAGCCAGCCAATGACGGGCTGCAGGGTGCCCCCACCGCCATCACCACTGGCGCTATTGCCTTGCCTAGCCGGAGAGGGCCAAGTGCCACAAGGGCCCTTTTTCCTTTTTTCCTGGTTTGCTTTCGTGCCGCCACTTCTGCTCTCCCTTTTTGCCACTGCCACACACACACGCCACACGATTGGCCCAACAAAAATAGCGAAGGGCTAGGCGCTGTCTTTTAGGCCGGGCGCAAAAAATACGGGAGTACGAGTGTACGAGTACTCGTACAGTAGGTGTCACCGAGTTGGAGGAGTGGCGTTTGTTGTTGGTTCGTTCTTGGTTCTCGCTCTTGTTGTCGTTGCCGATCGCTTCTTCCGATGTCATCCGACTGGTAGCCCTATGTCAGCAATGATGTCGGCGACACCAGCGCTACTGCGATGATAATAATAATAATAATAGCGAGTACTCGTACTCGTACTCCGTACCAGCGAATGCCATACGCCGTGGACAAAACGACAGGACGACAGGCCGACACGCGACAAAGAAGAGACGAAAGGAATAAGACAGCGAAAGAGAAAAAGGGAACCCCCGAGTCTATTTTTACAGTGTAACATCAGAACTATGGGAGTACGCAGTATTGCTGCAGAAAGGGGAACAATGGGGCCCGCGGATGGAGTTGGGCAGCAGGGCGGGAAATTATTGCATATTCGCTTTGCATCTCGTGCAGTGCTCGGTGCTCCGTACAGTACGGAGTATGATGAGTATGAGTACGAGTATCGTACTCGTCCTCGTACAAGGACTCGTGGTTCATTCTTGCGGTAATACGCCGTTGTGGCACTCACTCCACGGCCGCCGGTGTGTCTCCTGACCGGACTCTGCCTGTTACCTGTAAAGTGGGGGTGTGTCCCACCGCAATCACGGGGTCGTCCAATCTTCCCACTCGTACTGTGTCTTTTAGTGCCAGTACTGTGCTGGACTGTACGGGGTGTGACTTTCATTCTTTCATTTCCATGCTCTTCCACTTGGGTCTTCGTATTTGCTCATTTTGCTTTTTTTTTGCATTTTGCACATTTGCATGGCACAGGCAAATCAATGCCCTGTAGATTACTGCTCGACGCCTTTCCCTCGCCCCAGCATTTTGCCGTCAGCAAGCAGTGAAACGGCCAGGGCTGGCCGGCCAGATTAGAAACAAGGGCCCCCTGAGCGTGTGCCGCGAGCGTCTCAGGACGCAGGGTACGGAGTGCGGTGTGTGAGTAAGAGCAAGTGCGAGTACTTGTACGGAGTACTCGTTCTCTTGCAGCCGCCCGGCCTGCAGGGCACGGCCTCGACAGTGGCCCGATGCCGATGCGCAAATCACGGTATCACGGCACGAGAATCACGGTATGCGTGCACGGCGAGTCATGGTATCAGAGGTCACGGGTCGCTCACGGTCGTATGGTCGGTGCGTAGCTGAACGCACGTTGGTTTCGGAGTGGTGCCACGGCTGTTGCTGACTAAGCGCGGTAATCAACGCTCTGACTTTCGTACTATCCGAACCAACTATCATCGGAACTACGACGAAGCAAGGGATGCTGAAGAACAATGACATCGACAAGAACGATCAGCTGCGTAACGATTTCGTATTTCGTAGAGGGACGCAGGCCAGCGGAATGGGGCAGCAAAAGCAAGGGAGGGCACGAGTGTTTCACTACGGTAATCTGCTCGTACTCCGTACTAATTCTACGAGTAAGTACACTGCTATGAAGGGCGTCCCGACCCTGGCAACCCGCCCATGCCAGTACGGAGTCGAGGCTGAGCAGGCATGATGGCATCAGCCTCAACGTCCATCATGATCGTCGTCGTAGTTGATATCAGATTATTTGATGCCATTCAGGGTCCATGCGGTGAGTACGAGTACTCGTAGATATTCAGGGTACAGGTACTACGTGCGAGTACTCACAAGATTAGATGGCATACAGTGGCACCGGTCTGGGGCGCCGATCGTTGTAAGCAGCCCGCAAACACGGCCAGCGTGGTCAGACGAGAGTTTTGTGTACGAGTAGCTTTTGCTGAGGATTTCGCCCGTTGCTTTTGCGTACCTTCTTCACTGCCTGCTGCCCATTGACAAGCATTGTCGAATCGATCCCTCTAGAGGCTGTGTCTGTCCGACGATTGGCCTGTCCAAGTGTGTCCCGTGCTTGGCTGCCCGGCCGTCCTTTGTCAGTCATGCAGCTGCCCCGCTGGGGTCCTTTTCTTGTGTGCAACCTTTGTCGTCTGTCATGATCCGCGTGGCTATGCTGCTGGCCGGTCTCGGCAGACTGCATCGAGGTGGTCACTGTGTACGAGTACTACGGAGTACTCCGTAGTTATGGTTATGGTTGTGTCACGTGGTTGATTAGTCATAATTGATGTCATAGATTATCACGACATCGCATCGACGTAAATGCTGGCAGTTGGCATTCAGGATTACAACAATATCTATCCTGATTCTGTGTGGAATTTAGTATGATTATCGCATTTATTTCCTTTGAACTAGAGTCATTCATAAAATATTAAATAAATATAAACGAATATAAAACAAGAAGACCATAAAATAAAATGATAAATAAAATAAAATAAAATAAACAAATCCATCAAATACTACAAACATCAAAGGACACAACTATCAAGTAAATAGCCTGTACCATACATGCACTATATACATACAACGTCCAACGCACTATTGACTGCTTTCTTGCGTCATGACGGCATGACGTCACACGTCTCACCGAGTTATATGACGTCTCGAAGCTCTGAGCATCTGCTCGTCACTGCTGCTCAACACGGTAACAAGACACAAAATTACCAGCAACATGACTACTCTACACATCCTCCGTTCCGTGCGCCCGGCTGTTCGCCCAGTCTCTGCCGCCCGCCCGGCGCTCCGGCCCTTCTCAACCACCTGGGCTGTCCGCCACGGCGAACGTCACGACGGGCACAAGAAAGGTGAGCGTTGTTTTCAACATTTTTTTTTTTTAGTTTTTTGTGACTAAACCGACAAACAGACACACCCGGTTTCGAGGTCGAGAAACACAAAAAAGAGTCGATTGAGCAGCAGAAAAAGGGCCAGGGCCAGTGGAGCTCGGCGCTGGCGTCGGACAGCGAGGAGATGATCCAGGCCGACAAGTCGGGCTTTGACATTAAGGATTTGGCGAACAAGGCCCAGGGGAAGAAGTGAGGTGCTGAACATGGGATAGCAATAATACGCTTGACATTTTGGTATTGACATCTTGGTATTTTGGCATTGACATCTTGGTAATTTGGCCATCATGACAATAATAATGGCAATGACAACGACAATGACCATGACAATGAATGATAATTTTGATAATGACATATCTTGACAGCAACAACAACGACGTCGACATCGACGACGACGTAGAACAAATCATCTCCCCCTCCCCCGGCCACGGCCCCGGCCTCGTCCCCGTCCGCGGGTGCCGCCGCGCCGTGCATAAAAGGAATTGTCCGGGATCGAGTCGATGCTCTCGCTGTCGCTCTCGCTGCTGCTGCCACCACTATGCACCTCGCTGGCCGACGCCGACGAGGAATCGCTGTCGGCGTCGCCCAGCCGCACAATCGTCGGGCCGGCGCTGGACAGCCCGCCGCGGGATGGCCTGAAGGAGCCGCCGCCGCGTGTCGGCCTGGCCTGGCCACGGGGTGCGCGCTGGGGCTCGGGCTCGCTCTCGCTGTTGCTTTCGCTGGAGCTGTCGCTGTCTCTTGCTGGCGTTGGCTTTGGCTTTGGCTTTGGCTTTGGCTTCTCGCTCTTCTCGCTCTTCCCGCTCTTCTCAACAGGCTTGGCAGACTCGGCAGGCTTCTTATTCTTGCCGCCGCCGCCAATTTTGAACTTCTTGCCCTTGAGCGCCATCCGCTCTGCCATTGACAGGAACGCCGTCGGCGGCGGCGGCGGCTCCGTCGACAGCGCCACGGTCGGCGCCACGGTCGATACGGCAGGCGGAGCAGCCACGACAGCAGAGCCCGCGCTCTTGGGAGGACGCCCGCGGCGCTTGGCTGCCGGCAGCGTGCTGTGAAGAGCGGCACCGCCCTCGCTGTCACTGCCGCTGTCGTCGCTGCTGTTGTTGCCGATGGCTGCCGCTCGTGAGACGCGTGGCCGTTTTTGCGGTGGCGCATGGGTGGACGACGACGACGACGGTGCGGCGGCGGCTGCCGTGCTGGCTGCGCCGGTGCTGGGCCGGCCACGCTTGCGTGCTGGGCCCAGCAGCTTGTTAGGCGGATGGTCCGGCGCGGGCTGCGGCTTCTTCTTCTTGTTGCGGTATGACAGCTCGGGGAAACCGGGTGATGACGGTGGGCTGCCGGCGGCCGGTGCGGTCTTGTCAACACGCCCCACCGGCTCGGCCGTCTCCGCCTCCGCCTCCGCCTCCGCCTCGACCGTCTCGACAACACCTTCCAGCGCCGTGGCCTCGGGCGGCTCGGCGCGCTGCTGCTGCTGCCGCTCCTTCTTTTTCGTGCCATCGTCGTCCAGCTCGCCGTCGTCGCTGGCCACCAGTTCTTCCTCGCGGTACGAGATCTTGGGCTTGGCGTGCCGCAGCGCCGGCACGTTGGCGGGGTACAGCCGCTGGCCGCCCTCGCCGTCGTCGGCCGTCTCGGCGGCGGCGCCGTCGAGGGACATGGACACGTCTGCCGACGAGCCATTGGCGCCCGCGGTGTGTGGCGCTGCCGTCTCCGTCTCCGTCTCCGTCGCCGTCCCCACCGCCGTCCCCGCCTCCATGACAGCCGTCGGAGCGGGCTGCGCGCTGCTGGCGGCCGGCGGATGTTGCGCCATCCGCACGGGCGTGTGCTGCGCCGTGAGCAGCGCCGGGTCCACATTGAGGTTGGGGTCGGCATTCTCTGCTGCTGCAGCGTTTGCCGCCGCCGCCGCTTGGGGAACTGCCGCCGGCGGAGGCACCTTTTTCTTATGCGACTTGGGCCCTTCGTAGTCCGGGTCCAGGTCGCGCTCATCCCGCGGCCGGCGCACGGGCCGGTGCGTGTAGCTCTCGAGGAATTCGGGCAGCGTGGCCATGGACTCGAGGCTGCCCATCATGGCGCTGGGCGGCGGCTCCTGGTACGGGTCGAAGAGGATGCGGTTGGCCGTGTCGCCGTCGTCCATGTAGTACGCGCGGCCAAAGGCGGCCTGCTGCGCCATGTTTTCGTTCATGAGCATCATGGAGCCCGTGGGGTCGGGGTACATGCCGGCGCCGGTGCCGTCGTCGTCGTGGTCGTGGTCGTTGTGGCTGCTGCTCAACGATGGGTAGACCGAGTCGTTGTGCTCGTCGTGGTTGTTGTTGTGGTTGTTCTGCAGCAACGATGGATTGACGCTGCCGTCGTGATGCGGGCCTGCGCTGGATGCTCCGTCGGCGTGGTGATCGCCATGCTCGGCGCCCGACAACGTGTGGTCCGCACTGCCGAACCCTTCACCCAACAACCCCTGCTCCCCCGCAGCGCTGTCTTGCGCCTTGGCCGCATCGGCCTGCTGGCGCAGCCGCTGCATGCGCTTGCTGGCAATGTTGCGGCTCTCGTCGCCGCTGTTCTTGAGCCACATCAGGTTGTGCAGGCGGAAGTTGATGAGCGACTCGACGCTGCGGTCGTCGGCAATGGGCCGCGTGTCGTGGCCCAGCAGCGTGCCCTTGGGGACGTAGGGCTTGGTCGTGCCGCTGCGCCGGCACTGCCCGCAGTTGCAGATCTTCATGCAGCGCGGGCACTTCCAAAACGCCTGCTGCATCACCGTCTGCGGCATCATGTCGAACCCGCGGTACAGCACGCCGTAGCAGTACGCCTCCTGGCAACCGGGCGTCGTGCAAAACGCCAGCCGGTACCGGTGGTCCTTGTGGCAGCACACGTGGCACCGGTACGTGTCGCCCTTTTTGCGCTTGCGCGTGTTCTTGCTGAGTTTTTTCTTCTTTTTGACCAGTCCGTTGGCGTCGAGTTCTTGGTCCGACGGCTCGAGCGGCTCCTCCTCCACTGGCTTGGTGATATCCCGAAACGGCCGGCGGCGCAGCTGCTCTTGGCAGATCTGGGCCACGGGCTTGCGGCCGGTGCGCAGGCGCGCGACCTCGAGCGGCGGCGGCGACGAAAAGGCGTCAATGTAGCCGTCGTTGCTGACGACCATGGCCTGCCAGCGGTCGTAGTTGTTGACCAGGTCGGCCCAGGGCCACTGCTCGCACCAGCTCAGCCCCGAAACGCACATGCACGACCGGCCCATGGCGTAGCACTCCATGCACACGTCGTACGTGTCCTCCTCGCCGTCGGCCAGCGGGCGCACGCAGTGTTTGCACGTCAGAAACCGGTTGAAGATGTTGGCGCGGCAGTACGAGCAGGTAATGTTGCTGTCAAACGGGATCAGCTCGACGTTTTTTTCTTTGACGCTGAACATTTCGTCAACGAGCACGTCGGTGAAGAGCCGCAGCAGCTTCTTGAAGTCGTCGGCCAGCTGGGCCGTGCGCATCGAGCCGTTGGCAGTGGCGGCCGCTGTCGTGGTCACACCAAAGGTGGCCAGCTGCTGCTGGGCGCGCGCGGCCTCGAGCTCCTGGTAGTACTTGTCCAGCGTGTAGTAGATGATGGCCTTGTTCTTGTACTGCTCGTCGCGGCACACCAGCCGCGCCTTGGGCAGCGCCTCGCGCAGCGCCAGCTCCAGCGTCTCGACCGTCGTGCGGTTCCACGCCACCTTGATCGTGCGCGTGCCGCGGTTCCACACCTGGTGCGGCGCCAGCGGCGGCACCAGGATCAGGTCGCCCAGCTTCTGCTCGACAATGTACACGGGAAAGGCCGCCTTTTTCCACGCGTTGATCTGCGCAAAGTGCTTTTCGATCTCCACGTCGTGGCCCAGCATCGACAGGAAATACTCGCCCACCACCTCGCGGTCCTTGGTCTCCGTCATGAACCACACGCTGCTGCCGGGCCGCTCGCCGTTGTCGGCGCCCGACGTCTCCACCATGATGTTCTGGCCCAGGC
Organism: Ophiostoma ips; assembly: GCA_019925475.1. Lineage (NCBI taxonomy): Eukaryota > Fungi > Ascomycota > Sordariomycetes > Ophiostomatales > Ophiostomataceae > Ophiostoma > Ophiostoma ips. The sequence goes on along the minus strand of JADHKN010000036.1, from coordinate 225,725 downwards.
TCGCGCACATCTCGCGGTGCGCCGGCGTGTACGTGCCCTCGTGCCCAATGTAGCACATGAGGTTCTCGGCGCGCATCTCGGGCGGCAGGCTGCTCATCAGGTCGCCCGCGCGCGCCGCCGCGTGCTGGTCGACGAACATGTCCTCGTTGTCGGCCGTCGCTGTGGAGCCGTGTGAGCCACCGACGACGTCGTCATTGAGATAGAAGATGGACCGCGGCAAAACTTTCGCCAACCGCTCAAACCACTCCGGCGGGCAGTCAATGTCCTTGAGGTACAGGCGCTGGCGGCGCTCGTCGCGAAAGTTGCGCGGCGTCCACTGGTCGGTCAGCTGCTTCATCGACCGCAGGTAGTGGCCCATGGTCATGGGGATGTTGGTCTTGTTGTTGATGTCCCAGACGCGCTCCTCTTTCCGGTTGTACGTCTGCTCCAGCCAGTGCGCGCTGAACAGCGTCGCCGGCAGCCGGTCGTGCCAGTTCTTGATCACCAGCGGCTTGCCGCCGTTGATGACGTGGATGGCCACGAGCTTCTCGAACCGCTGCTGGCCCAGCGCGTAGATCTCCGACGCCGAGATCTGCGCCGCCCACTCAAAGTTGGGCGTGTTCTGGACGAGCGCGTGCAGGTCGAGGTCGGGCGGGATCGGGTCGAACTTGGCCTGGGGGTGGCTAGCGACGGGCATTTTGGGCTGCTTGGTGAAGGGGTGAAGGGGTGAAGTCAGATGGGATAATCGTTGAGGCCACAGTCGGCGAGGATGAGTCGCGTGGCGAATGCTGGGGAAAGATTCAACGGCCACCGGGTCACGCGTGGGTTGACACCAGCACACGTCAATGCATGTCTTCAGGGTTCAACTGATAACGACCGTTACCAAAATGCCGAAAAACGACGCGCATAGGCTGTTGTGCAAAGTCGTGATGCGATGCAGTCCGCGCTTCACGTGCGGTGCTCGTCGCAAGAAGGCGCGACGAGTCCACCTTCCTTCCACAAAGACAATTTGTGCGACACGTGATTGGCCGACTGGATCCGCAAAGTGTCTTGATTACATAATCCGCATCGCCAAAATCGACATCGGCCAAGCTTCACCGCGAAGAGCAGAGCAGAGTTTTCATTCTATTTGAAAGGTATGTTTGATGGTCTATTTTTGATTGCTTGTTATTGTATAATGTATCGAGCCCAGCAGTATTGCGTTATTACGGCCAGCGTTAACCGCAGCTCGCCGTCAGCTGAAAATAAAGTTGGATGCTAACAACGGTAGCGCTTACACCATGATCTCAGCGTGCTTGCGTGGCATGCGGCCACTGCGTCCGTGTGCGTCCCTGCGTGGATCAGCGTTGCGTTTTGCGGGGGGGAGCCCTGACAAAAGAAATCCCAGCCAGCAATGGCGGATGCCGGGGCTGGCGGGGCCATCGGCACGGGTCCGGCTGCACGCGACGGCGACGACGGCTTCCGCCGCCGCAGTGGAGGACAACACAGTTGCCCCCCTCGAATATAAACCACCAACCACCGGCCTCCTATCCAAACTGCCGGCGTCGTGGGTGCCGTACGCCGAGCTCACGCGCATGGACAAGCCCACGGGCTCGTACTACCTCTTCTTCCCCTGCCTCTTCTCGACGCTCATGGCCGCGCCCATGGTGCAGCAGCCGCCGGCGGCGGTGGCCGGCACGACGCTGCTCTTCTTTGCCGGGTCGCTGATCATGCGCGGCGCCGGCTGCACCATCAACGACCTGTGGGACCGCAACCTCGACCCCAACGTGGCGCGCACGCGGCTGCGGCCCGTGGCGCGCGGCGCCGTGACGCCGTTCCAGGGCCTCGTGTTTACGGGCGCGCAGCTGCTGGCCGGGTTGGGGATCTTGCTGCAGTTCCCGACCCCTTGCTTGTTCTACGGTATTCCGAGCCTGGCCCTGGTGGCCACGTACCCGCTGTTCAAGCGCGTGACGTACTACCCGCAGGCGGTGCTGGGGCTGACGTTTTCGTGGGGCGCCATCATGGGGTTCCCCGCGATGGGTATTGACTTGGTGTCGTCCGCGTCGGCGCTGACGGCGGCGGGCTTGCTGTACGCGTCCAACGTGGCGTGGACGGTGCTGTACGACATGATCTACGCGCACATGGACATCAAGGACGACGCCAAGGCGGGCATCAAGAGCATCGCGCTCAAGCACGCGGCGCAGACCAAGACGGTGCTGACGGGGCTGGCGGCGGCGCAGCTGGGCCTGCTGGCGGCGGCGGGCGTGGCGTCGGGGGCGGGGCCGGCGTTTTTCGTGGGCAGCTGCGGCGGCGCGGCGGTGACGCTGGGCGTGATGATCCGGCGCGTGAAGCTCGAGAGCGTCCAGGACTGCTGGTGGTGGTTTGTGAACGGGTGTCTGTTGACGGGGGGCGCGATCAGTGCTGGGTTGGGGGTTGACTATATTTTGCGGTACCGGGCCGGATCGGAGGCCGAGAACAAGCCGGCCGTCCAGGCATGAGCTGGGCTGGAGAGCTGCTGAGAGCTGCTGGAGAGCTGCCGGTCATGAGCTCTTAGGATAATAACATGTACAACAAATAGACGTAGACACTCCCAAAAGTTTGAATTTACTTGACTTTTTGATTGTTTAACACAAAAAAAAAACGACGGTTAGATCATCCGTCATAACACCTCGTTCCCGGACGCCACTGTTTATAACTCATTTGCAGCATTTTTTTTTTATTTTCCCTCCCGCCGGGGATGGGTCCGTCCACAATAGTAGAAAATAACAAAAGCCATTCCTTTCCTTTTCGCCAGTCGCAGCGTTTACGATCTTGGCTTCTCCTTCTTCTCCTTCCACAGAGCCAGCAGGCCGACGCCGGACACCTTGACGACCTTGAAGCGGACACCGGGAATATCACCCTTGGCCTTGCCCTTGCGACCGAAACCGGCCAGCAGGACCTCGTCGTTCTCGTCGACAAAGTTCAAGCAACCGTCATTGGGGACTGGGGGGGGGGGGGGGGTTAGCATGAGAACAGCATGAGAAAAATAGTGAGAGAAGAAAAGAAAAACTTACCGAAAGCAGTGACCTTCTTGCCGTTCTTGATGAGCTGCACACGAACACACTTCCGGATGGCCGAGTTGGGCTGCTTGGCCTCAACACCGACCTTCTCCAGGACAATGCCCTTGGCGTGCGAGGAGCCACCAAAGGGCGAGGACTTGAAGGCAGTGCCCAGGGCACGCTTCTTGTACGCAAGATCAGACCAGCGCTGCTCACGGCGGTTGTTCCGGAGCTTGCGCGCTGCGTTGAGACCACGAGGCTTGCCTTTACCCATGATTGCTGGGGGAGTTAGTGGATGGGAGAAAGAGAGAGACGGGCGATGGGATAGAGACGGGATAGAGACGGGAGAACAAGAGAGCGAGGCGAGAATGATGAGAGCGATAGGAGAACGAGACAAAGTATAGAAGGCGTGGACAAGGCTGCCGATGCTGTCGATTTGCAGATGGTCGTCGAGTATCGTAAAGATCGTGAGATTCTGGAAAAAAAAATCAAGAGAAAATCCTGGATGCTGGCTATTGCCTCGAAGACAGTGCTGGTATGCTATGCCGTGATGCGTGGTACGCCGTGATCTGCCGTCTGCGTCTGCCGTCTAGCTAATTATTCCGTGTTGACTTGTGTCCGATCTCTTCTATCGTGGCCAGTTGTCGTACATTGTCTTCGTCTTTCGTCATCTCCTCGCCGTCGACCAGGCGCTGCTCTCGTTGCATTGTCCCGTCTCAAATCTCCTAACTGCCCATGCAGGCAAAACGTACCGATTCGAGATTGGTGATCGCTGTGTTGGTGGTTTGATGATGGATGGAGGGGGTGGGAATGGGAAAAAGGTCAGGGCAGAAGAGAGGCAGAAAACTTGGGATATTCGAATCGAATGGGGAATAACTTTTTTCGGAAATGGGGGGACAAAAAAAATCGGGAGGGAGGGAAAAGAGGAGCCCGGGGCTGGCTTGCCTGGCACGAGGAGTAGGGTTTCTCGCCCTATTCTTGAGTGGCAGCCGGCCAAATGTGGGGTGGCGGTGGCTGTGAAAAACTCGTCGGCGTGCCCTGTCAGCTGATGATTAGTAAGTCTTAGTCATTTCCTATCTTGATTACGTATTACAGATAAGCGGGCCTAACAGCGCGTCATCAGCTCCTGAGCTACGTCAGGCCCAGCTACGGTCCAGCTACGTCGTAGACGCGCTACAACACCGAGATGTAGCAATGTCTCAGTGGACCAACGCAAAACACAAGCCGCGCGGGCCTCCGCCGGCCCTCTTCGTGCAGTCGTCGGCGGCCGCGTCCAACGTTTCGCTTGCCGGTGGTGGTGGTGGCGGTGGAGATGCTACGACAACGGGCATGCCGTCGCTGCCGACGCTGACGCGCACAGCATCGCGCTTCCGACCCGAAGCAGCCAGCACAGCGAGTGGTCCCGGCAGTGCCGTGCTGAGCCCGACGGTCTCCAACAGCAACAATCCGGCGGGGACAGGAACAACAGGCGAGCTACTGGCCGGCAGTGCGTCGGCGGACACCGGGTCCAGCACAGCGACGGCGGCAGCGGCGGCGGTGAATCAACGGCCGGGCTCGAGTACAGGCACGGCAGCAGCAGCAGCAGGAGCAGCAGCAGGCACAGCACCCGGAGGAACCGGAACCGGCACCGCCTTCTCGCTACCCCTGCCGATGCCCACGCTGGCGCGGCAGGCGTCGTCGGCGCGCGCGACGGATAGGACGGACGCGCTGTGGGCGGAGATGCAGGCGACGCTGGAGGAGGTGGAGCTGTCGGCGTCGGAGGGCACGCGCGTGTTTGGCGCGGACCACGACCGCAAGCTGGCGGCGCTGCGCGAGGCGCAGATTGCGCTGGCGCAGGCGTGGGCGCGCAGCGAGGCAGAGGAGGGGCAAGTTGATGATGAGCCAGCAGGGGCGAACAACAACAACCTGAGCGTGTCTGCGGGCGACGAGATGTCGGCCGGCGGGGGTGGTGGCGGCGTCGGCGTCTACCGGGGCGGAGCGGAGGGCGGCAGTGCGGTCAACCTCTCGGGCCGGCCAATGTCGGCAGCAGCAGCAGCAGCAGCAGCGGCGGCGGCAACCACCACCGGCAGCCGCCCCCTCGAGCAGGAGACGCAGGTGGACATTTTGCTGGCGCGGAAGCGGCGCGAGGCCAACGACCGGTACTTTCAGCGCGTGAGCCAGGGCGTGCTGGACGTGGTGTCGAAGCTGGAGGACGTGGCGAGCGCGATGCGGGCGGTCGAGCAGGAGGGGGAGTAGGTAATCGGTATTGTTAAGACATGACATTTTTATGAAATTAATTCTTATGATTTCTTATGTTGCTATTTTTTATTTTTTATTATTTTGCTCTTCATGAAATAATTGCAACTGAGTCAATATGAGGTTCGCATATCAACATGTCGTCCTACAAAAGCACAGAAAATACCTAATATTTACAAAATTCATACAAAATCATTATTCACTCGCAAAGTCGAGTATCACTTGTAAAACAAAAAGACAACATTATTACGAGTATTCTCTTTGTTGTATTGTGCGATTAGTGACGACATTCACTACCTCTTCAGCTGACTAATCAAACTCGCCAACACATCTCAGCAACACCACATTCTACAGTCTACTCATCATACAACTTCAATATCATCTCAAGCAACCTGTCCACTCCCATGTAATAACAATATCGAATATCCAAGACGAGCCTCATAAACAGCCAAACCAACGTTCTCGCGCCTTCTATTACTAAGCTCGCCACTTCCCCACCACTCCCCACTCCGCTCGCGAGGACTCACTCGGACCGCCTCACCGCCTGCCGCTATTGGTCATCGAGCACGCTGCTGCGCTGCCTTACAGGCGTGCTGTGGTGCTGGCCCCACTGTTGCCTACCGCTGCCCGGCACAACAAGCCTGAAAATTCATGCGGGACTCGACTTCCTTTGCTGGGCTCCGTACCTCTTGCCTGCTCTGCCTGCTCTTGCCTCTTGCCTGCTCTTGCCTCTTGCCTGTCATCTCCCCTCCATCGTCTCTTTTGCACCTCTCGCCATCGCCTGCACACACCACATCACGACCAGCCGTTTTGCTGGATTGCACAGTGACGCCATTCTTTTGCTTTCGCTTTTTTTCTCTCCATCTCTTTCTTTCTTTCGCTGCCGGCTGACAACCTTGCACGTGGGGCTTTTTTTTCGTGCTCGGAAAGGTGAAGCTCCCCCCTCCCAAAGCCTTGCCGCTTTTTGGTGATATTTTTTGAGGCTTTGAGGCTTTGAGGCTTTGAGGCTTTGAGGCTATTCGGCCGCCACGACGCCACGAACGACCATCGCCGTCGACACGGGCACGCCATCGCCGCGGGCATCGAGCACGGCCTGCACGCACGGGGCTGACAGCGAGACAGTGACGACGGGCTTTTCAGACGGCGGATCCTGCACCTTTTCGCCTCTGGAGTCTCGGCCGTTTTGTTTTTGATCTTTGATCTTGATCGTTGATCAGTGATCCGTGTCTTATTGATCGTCTCTCCTTCCATCAGCCACTGCCATCGCTCACCATCACTACCTCCTGCACCTGTATATGCCCGACCCGTGCGGCTGACCAGCCGTCATCCGCGTGTTGCTGGACGTGGAGGGGACGATCGAGCTGTGCAGCTTTTGCATCGAGCTTGCCATCGGCTTGCCATCCAGCTTGTCCTGCCTTTCTACCCATCCCACTCAACTACACCCTTCTCTCTGATACCCAACCGCCGGCCTCGGACGCCGCATCACCGCCACCATGGGCAAGATCACCAAACTCTTTCAGTCGAAGCACAAGGAGTCGATGGTATGTGAACTCCCTGCTTTTTCTTCTTCTTTTTCTTCTCTTTCTACCACTAACGTCTGCCACAACAAACAGTCCCCTTGGCTCGCCGACTACGTGCTCAAGACCACAAACACCCCCCTCCCGCTGCTCCCCCGCGAACTCGACACCTTCCCGGCACGATGGCCGTTCCCCCGCGGCGACCTCTACCATTGGATCCCGCTGCTGAACCGCTTCGACAGCATCCTCGAGTGCTTCGTGGCCACGTACAGCCTCAAGGACGGCGCCCAGGCCCGCGACTTTGCCTGCGACATGCTGCTGGGCACGTCGCCGCACCCCGTCGAGGCTCACACTGACGCGCCCTATGACGCCGCCGCGCTGACAGAACTCGGCTACGGCGCCGACGGCGACTGCACGCTGGTGCTGGCCGTGCTCAAGTTTACGCGCACGCTGCTGATGCACTGCGGCAACCGCAGCATCTACGCCAGCAGCGCCCAACTGAGCAGCCTGCTGAACTCGGCGTCGCTGCCCATTCTGCAGGCCACGCTGCACGTCGGCCACGAGCTGGCGCTGCGGTACCACGCGTCGTACAAGCGGACGAGCGGCACGTCACGCAGCTTCCACACGGCGCTGCTGGTGAATCATTATGATATCAATCTGGACAATGTGCTGCAGCTGGCGCTGCCGTTTCCCAAGACGCCGGTCGCGGGGGGGGCGGCGGCACCTTTTGCGGGGGCGGCGACGGCGGCGACGGCGGCGACGGCGGCGACGCTAGCAACGCCTCAGCGCAGTGGTCCGATCGCCGCGGCACCCGCTACGCCAGCCACGCCAGCCACGCCAGCCACGCCCGCTGCGCCCAGGACCGTCATGACCATGTACACCAACGACTTTGTCGCCATGGCCACGGGCCGCCCGTCCGACGGCGCCGACGCGGCCGCGGCCGACTGGAGCGCCTGGGGCGACGTCAAGATCACATACTACCCGCGGCTCCAGCCACGGCCGCAGGACACGGTGGACCACGACACGCCGTCGCCGTCGATCCATGACCGCGCCGGACCGCTCTCGTCAATACCGTCCACGCCGACGCCGCTGCGCCGGACCTCGAATCTGGGTTCCGCGCGGGCATCAGCCGTGGCGGACGACGTGGCCTCGCCGCAGACGCCGCCGGCAGCTGGCACTCACGACACGCCGTCTGCATCTGCATCTGCATCGGCATCGGCATCGGCTTCTGCCGCCGCCTCGGGCAAGCGCACCTTTGAACTCCCCCAGTCCGCCGTACACGCCTGCACCGTGTACGAGCTCATGGCGCGCTGCCCCCCCGACATGCCGGCCGCGTCGCGCTACGAGCTGCTCAACCGCATCCGCGTCGCCAAGGCCATGCTCGGGTCGCTCGAGACGCGCCAGCAAGCCCTGGCCATCCGCCTGCTCGCCATCACCAACCTCGCCTTCATCCACCCCGAGCTCAACTTTTTGCCGCTCGTGCTCAAGCAGGACTCGGAGGAGCCACGCCGCTACCAGCTCATCTACCAGCTGGCCGAGCTCATCCGCCCCGGCGCCGGCCAGGACAGCGAGGACGCCCAGGACGGCCAGCACGGCATCCCCGTCCCCGTCTGGCTGCAGTCCATTGCCCTGCAGCTGCTCGAGAGCCTGTCCAACTTCACCACAAAGGTCTATGACGTCATGTCCGCCGTCAACTCGTCCGTCAACCACGGCATCCTCTTCTACGACCTGCGCAAGGCCGTCGCCGACATCAAGGCCGACGCCCCCGAAACCCCCGACGAGGCCCTGCTCAACGACGAGTTCCGTAAGCAGCTCTTTTCGCTGACCCTGCACCTCGCCATCGGCGCCCGCGTCCAGGACATGATCTCGGCCGGCCTCATGGACATTCTGCTCGACGCCCTCAAGGCCCGGTCGGCCATTGCCGAGCGCAACTACCTCGTCGTCGTGACCTTCCTCGACACCATCATGCTCAACTTCCCCAACACCTTCAACGCCTTTGCCAGCGCCCACGGCCTCGACATTGCCGCCCAGCTGCTCGTCGACACCACCGCGGCCGCCGCCAAGATTGTCGACGCCGGCGACGTCACGCCCCTGGCCATGCGCTGCAACGTCGTCGACTACGACATCCCCTTCCACATGCAGCAGTCGCTCAAGTGGCTCTTCAAGTTCATCTACCACCTGATTGCCAGCGCCTACCAGTACGGCGCCGCCAACGACCGCCTGCTGCGCAACCTGGTCGACAACACGGAGCTGCTGCGCACCGTGCGCACCATTCTGCAGAACCCCAAGATCTACGGTTCTGTTGTTTGGACCAACGCGGCCGCGCTGCTGAGCCACTTTATGAACCACGATCCCACGAGCTATGCGCCCATGTCCGAGGCCGGCATTATCCAGAGCCTGCTGGAGACGCTGACGTGCCGTCCGCTGCCGCCGATGGATAAGGTGAAGAAGGGGGGTGAGGCCGAAGCTGGCAACGCCAGCGAGGCTGCTGCGTCTTCCGAGCCTGCGGCGTCTTCCGAGGCTGCAGCGTCTTCAGAGCCGGCTGCATCTTCTACAGCGCCTCCTGCAGCGCCTGCTCCGGCCACCACCACCGCCAACGACGACGAGCACAGTGACGAACACAGCGACGACGACGACAACGACGACGACAACGACGACGACGGCGACGACGACGACGACGACGACCATGACAACGACGACGACGACGACGACGACGAAGACGACTTTACCGTCGACGACTACTACCTCTCCGAAGACTACGACGCCCGCAAGGTCCCCCTCAGCGACGAGGAGCTCGAACGCCCGCGCGACTGGGTCATCGCCGGCGGCATCATCCCCTCGCCCGAGGCCATCATCGCCATCCCCTCCATCCTCAACGCCATCTGCCTCAACCACAACGGCCGCAAGATGGTCATCGTCTCGCGCGTCCTCGAGAGCTACCTCGAGATCTTCGAGAGCCCCGTCCACGTCCGCTGCATGGAGTCCGACAGCCAGCTGCCCGTCTCCATTGCCACCACCGTCGACGAGCTGGCCCGCCACCACCCGTCGCTGCGGCCCATTCTGACCACGGCCGTGCTCGACATGACGCGCCGCGTCTGCCACAAGGCCAATGTCAAGGCGCGCACCGACGGCTGGGGGATCAAGCTGATGGCGGCGGCGACGGAGGCGGCAGCGACTGAGGATACAGAGATGACCGATGTGGCGGCGGCGGCGGCAACGACGACAACGACGACAACGACGACAACAACAACACCGCCCACCGCATCCGCATCCGCCTCCACCCCCACCCCCGCCTCCTACACAGAAGCACTCCCCTCCTTCGCCGCCTGGGCCGTCTTCCTCAACGTCTTCCTCAACAACACAAACCTCATGTCCTTCTTCGTCAAGCGCGGCGGCATCGACCCCGTCCTGGACTTTGCCGACTCCCCCGGCGTGCCCTTTGGCACCACCGCCCCCAACTTCTCCTCGCCCCTGCTGCAGCTGCTCAGCCGCATCCTCGAGCACTCGCCCGTCCTCGGCGTGCCTGCCGTCTGCGCCCGCGTCAAGGCCGCCCTCGACGAGGTCCAGCCGCTTGTGGACGCCCACGCCAGCGCTGCCACTGCTACGGTAGAGGCCACGGCTACTGCCGGGGCTGACAGCAAAGAAGACAGCAAAGGAAAAGGCAAGGCCCCCGCCGCCGCCGACACAAAGAGCGTCAACTCCATCTTCACTCCCTTTGTCCAGCCCAACACCGCCGCCGCCCCTCCGCCGTCCGCCGAGGACGTCGCCCGCGGCACCGGCATCCTCAAGTCCCTGGCCAAGGTGCGCTACCTGCTCGTCCTGCTGCGCACCTGCTTCCCGGCCAAGCGTCACGGCACCCCGCACATGTACGGCACCGTCACGTTCGACTACTTTGAGGACTTTGTCAAGCGCATGGGCCCGCTCATGGCCTTTGCCAAGGACCAGATGGACCTGCTCGGCAGCGCCGTGCCGGCCGGCTGGAACCCGTCGTCGCAGAGCGCCACGTGGGATGTCCTGACGTCGTCGAGTGGCGGCGGCGGCAGCAGCGCGTCCGCGTTGTCGGTGCCGTCGCCCGCGCTGATCCTCGGCCCGTCTGCCGGCAGCCACGACCCGCCCGTGTCCGATGTCCTGTCGACCGCTGCCATTACCCGCTTGTGTGGCGGTGCACCCACCGTCGTCCAGTTTGAAAAACCCGCCAAGCCCACCCCCGAAGAGACGGCGAGCCCTGCCTACCAAAACTACGAAGTCCTGCAATCCATCTTCCGCACCATCTCGGCCGAGGTCATGGCCACGTACCAGTCCATCGGCAGGGCCATCCTGTCCAAGCGCGAGCGCGACCGGTTCATGCGGTCGCGCCAGATCCGCCTGGCCAACACCATCATCGCCACGCTCCTGGCCCAGCTGCGCGCGCTCGACGGCAGCACCGTGCGCAGCCAGAAGCAGCGCAGCGAGCTGCTCCGCGCCATCGTGGACCTGATTGTCGATCAGGCGGCCCCCACCCCGCACGGCGAGCCCGCCAAGGCCATCTACATCTCGCTCTTTATGGCGTTCAAGCGCCAGGGCGGCTTCGAGATGTTCAACGCGCTGCTGCGGGCGTTTGTCAAGACCATTGAGGACGCCGGCAGCAGCAGCAGCAGCGGCACAATCACCAGCGATGTGTACCTGGCTGGCGTCGGCGTCAAGACCATCCTGGAGCTGTACGCCGTCGTGGCCGACCAAAAGACGCTCGCCGACTGGTCGGCCGCCCTGCACAACATGATGCGCGCCAACGACACGCAGCTGACCATGCACGAGATGACGGAGCAGCTGGCCCTCGAGACCTGGGCCACCATCCTGCCCGTCGTGTCCGAGGTCTGGCAGTCGTCCGTCGTCGAGCAGTTCTCGGCCGGCATCGTCGCCAAGGTCCTCGAGATCCTCAAGCTGACGGCCTCGCTGCTGCGCCACCCCAGCAACCCGCTGCCGGCCAAGACGACGCCCCTGGTCGACCTGGAGGAGCCCGACGTGCCCTTTGCCTGGCGCGACCACCTGGTCTGCCTGCAGCTGCTGTCGCGCGAGGGCGTCCCCGACGACGTCGCCCGCGAAGCCGTCTACCGCGCCAACGGCGTGCGCGACCTGGCCATTGAGTACTGCCGCCACTGGAAGGCCGGCACCATGCGCGCGCGCCACCCCATTCCGGCCGAGGACCTGCCGCCGCCCAACGGGCCGGGGAGTGATTCGGAGGCAGCTACCGAGACCAAGGGGGAGGCAACTGATGCGGCGGCGGCGGCGGCGGCGGCGGCGGCGGCGGAATCCGCAGCACCTGCCGCCACCACGGACACTACAGACGCCCCCGCAACAGCTCCTGCCGACACAACTGCTGCGTCGCGGCGCCAGCTCTTGCGCTTCGACCTCGGCCCTAACCAGGACGCGGCCCTGCAGGCGATTCTGGACGAGGCCATGGCCAACGAGGAGGCCGTGAGCGGGCCGGCGGCGTCGGCGGCGGCATCGACAGCAGCCACGGCGTCGGCCACGGCGTCGGCCACCAAGCCTGCGGCGTCGACCACCACCCCAGTGACCCTCAAGCACGTCGAAAGCCTGATCGAGGACCTGCGCAAAGACCTTATGGACCGCTGCCTGGCCGTCATCCAGATCCACCCCGACGTGGTGCACGACGTGGCCGACCTGATCTGCGCGTGCGTCATCTTCAAGCCCAACAACAACGTCGCCATCGAGGAGGTGGCGCAGACGCTCGTCGAGGCGCTGGCGTCGTTTTCCTTTGACGAGGACAACAAGAAGGAACACGCCCAGGGCATCTCGGCCATCCTGGACCTGCTGTGCCTGCTGCTCAACACCAAGTCGGAGGCGTTCTTTGACTATGCCGCCGAGATCCTGCAGGCCAACCTGACCAGCCTGCTGGGGTTCCTGCGCGTGCCGACCGGCAACGGCGGCGGCGAGGCCGAGGAGCTGCCGGCGTGGCTGCCGCACTGCTACACGCTGTTTGAGATTCTGCTGAAAAAGGACGAGCAGCTGCCCGACACGTCGTTTGAGCCGCCCACGGTCGACATCGACCCGGGCCTCGTCAAGTACCGCCTCGAGCGGTCGCCCAAGGAGGACATTGTGCGGCCCTTTGAGCGCGGCGTGCTGCTGGAGTCGGCGCTGGACGTGCTGCCGCGCATCGGCAAGGACGACGTGCTGGCCGTGGCCGTGGCGCGCGTGCTGGAGATTATGACGCGCCGGCACGAGTGCGCCAAGGCCGTGGGCGACAACAAGAAGGGCCTGCCGCGGCTGTTCCTGATGATGAAGCAGCTGGCGCACCTGGGCGCGACCGCGCTGACCGACACGCGGCTGCCGACGTACATCATCATCATCCTGCGCCACATTGTCGAGGACGAGGACGTGCTGGGCCAGATCATGCGCTACGAGATCCGCAACTTCCTCGAGAGCGCGTCGTCGCTGCGGTCCCAGCGCACCCACGAGCTGCGCCCCTTTATGGAGGCCAACGCCCACATTGTCATGCGCAACCCGCAGCAGTTTGTCAATATGATTGACCAGATTGTCAAGGTGGCGCGCTGGCCACCGTACGTGTCGCTGGCCGACATTGAGCCGACCTTTGCCATTACGCTCAAGGAGGGTAGTGGTGAGGCGGCGGCGGAGGCTGCAAAGAAGGCACCGTCGGATGACTCGTTTGGGCCGGCCGTGCAAGCCACGCAGGAGCTGAACATCAACGATGTGCGTCCGACCACGGAGACCGAGGGGGCGGCAGCGGGTGCGGCTGCGGCCACAACTACGACGACCACGACGGCCCCGACGACGACCGACACTGCCCCCACCGCGCCCGAGGCTGGTGATAAGGACATGCCTGACGCGCCCGCAAAGACCTCTCCTGCTGCTGCTGCCACCACCACCGCGCCTGCTGACACCACACACACTGAGCCGCCCAAGCGTCCCATTGTCGAGAACCCCGACGGCGTCATCACGTTCCTGCTCGAGCAGCTCATGACGTATCAAAAGGTGGACGACGCCGAGCCGTCCGCGGCAGCCAGCAAGGCGTCTCTGCCCCTGGGCGTCGACATTCCCACCACGACAACTTCTGCTGTGTCTGGCGCAGCGACGCCCGACCCCTCTGGCGAGGGTCTGCCGGTCCCCAGCACTCCGCCGCGGGGCCTTGTCTCTGCTGGCACTGCGATGTTTAGCGATCTGGCCGACCAGGTGGCGGCGGCCGTGGCATCGCCGACGACGACGTCCAAGGACAAGGAAAAGGACAAGGACAAGGACGCACAGGCGTTCAAGCCGGTGGAGCACCCCATCTTTGTGTACCGCGGGTTCCTCATGACGTGCCTGTCGGAGCTGCTCAAGAGCTACAGCCGGTGCAAGATGGAGTTTATCAACTACAAGCGCGGCGCGGCGCTGCAGACGTTTACGCCGGTCAAGCCGCGCACCAGTGTGCTCAACTACCTGCTGCACGACGTGCTGTGCGGCCAGGCCAGCAGCAGCAGCAGCCCGTCGTCGTCGTCGACGTGGAGCACGTCGCTTGCCGGCAAGAAGAAGGACGCCATGAGCGAGCAGGCCAAGCGGCTGCTGGCGGCGCTGGTGGACAAGACGCCCGAAAAGTACTTTGCGCGCACGACCAACATGTACGACTACGAGGACGACTCGGACCTGCAGTTTGTGCGGCGGTTTGTGCTCGACACGATGCTCAAGGCGTACAAGGACGCGGCGCACTCGTCGGACGTGCTGGCGGTGCGCTACGACAAGATGGCGTGCCTGGGCGAGCTGATGTCGTTTATGATTGGCGCGGACCGCGACCGCGCGTCGTCGGTGTACAACGAGTCGCGCACGCACATGCAGCTGCGGCGCATGATGTTTGAAAAGGGCTTCTTGGCGGCCATCACGCACTCGATTGCCGACGTGGACCTGGCGTTCCCGGGCACCAAGCGCACGCTGCGGCACGTGCTGCGCGTGCTGACGGCGCTGACGGAGACGGCCATTGACCTGAGCCGCGCCAACATCATCACGTCGACGACGCCGCCCGACCCGGCCGACGTGGACGTGCTGTCGACGTCGTCCATGTCGGACATGGACGACGACGACCGCGAGGAGACGCCGGACCTGTACCGCAACTCGTCGCTGGGCATGCTGGAGGGCGCCGACATTGACGACGAGGAGTACTCGGACTCGGACGGCGAGGTCAGCGTGTACGACGACGAGGAGATGGAGTACGAGGACGACATGACGGACGACGGCGAGGAGCCGCTGAGCGACGAGGACGAGGACGAGATGGGGCCGGTGGAGGGCATGCACGGCGACCCGGGCGTCGTCGAGCTCGTGATGGAAGACCATGAGGATGATGAGGACGACGAGGATGATGATGAGGATGACGAGGATGACGATGAGGACGACGACGACATGGACTCGGACGAGATGGAGGACATTGACCAAGCGATCGAGGCCATTGAAGAGCTGGGCGGCGACGAGATCATGGAGGACGATGGCGCGTCGGAGTGGGAGAGCGAGCCGGGTGACGACGATGAGCACGATCACGAGCATGAGCATGAGCATGAGCATGATCACGATCATGACCATGACCATGACCACGATCACGATCACGATCACGGTGATGAGGACTTTTACGACGACGGCCATGACGTCGGCCATCACCACAACCGGCATCATCACCACCACCATCACCACCACCACCACTTCACGCCCGAGCTGGCCAACCACGGCGGGCTGCTGCAGCAGGTGCAGATCCGCGTGTCCGACGGCGACCACATGAGCCACTTTGAGGAGATTGTGCGCAACATCAACAACGAGTACGGCGAGGGCGAGGCGGGCATGGACCAGTACGACGAGCCGTACTTTGAGGACGGCAACGAGGAGGAAGACGAGGGCGACGACGACGACGACGACGAGGAGATTATGGACGAGGACGAGTACGTCTACGACCAGGACTACCCGCACACCGTGCACCACGACGACTTTTCGTGGGAGAGCTTCTTGGCGCGGTCGCGCAGCCGGTACTACCACGACAACCATGCCGGCAGTGGTGGCAGTGGTGGCGGTGGTGGTGGCGGCGGCGGCGGCGGTGGCGGTGGTGGCGGCGACCACCCGGCGGTGTTCAGTCGGCGCGGGTTCCCGGACATCTTGCGCGCGGACCGGCCTAACCGGCCGGGATGGACGGTGGACGACGACGTCAACCGGCTGCTGCAGCGGCCGCAGCACGGCGGGCGCGACGGCGGCGCTCGGCCGACGTTTGCGTCGACGCTGCGGCTGGGCGTGCCGGAGGGCATTTTTAGCCGGCCGGACAACCCGATGGCGTTTATCAACGAGCTGATGAACTCGCTGCCGCCGTTTACGGGCCGCGCCGGACAGCCGGTGCACCTGGAGATCACGCAGGGCCCGCGCGGCGAGATCCGCGAGGTCAGCCTGCCGATGCCACCGGACGGGCGGCTGCCGTTTGACGTGCGCGTGGGCGGCAGCAGCTTGGTTGGCGTGGGCGGCGACGTGCTGCGGCGCGACGGTGGTGGTGGTGGAAGTGGCGGCGGCAGCGGCAGCGGCAGTGGCAGCGGCAGTGGCAGCGGTGGTGGTGGCAACACGGTCATGGAGCCTTCGCAGGCGATCAACTTCCGGACGTGCTCGACGCCAGAGCGGTGGATCCAGGAGTGCCGGATGGTGTTTGGGATCCAGATGCTGGCGGTGTCGCGCACGACGGTGTACAACGAGGTGCTGGCGACGCTGGCGCCGGCGGCGATCCAGCGGGCGCAGGAGGACATGCTCAAGGCGAAGCGCGAGGAGGAGGCGCGGGAGAAGAAGCGCAAGGAGGACGAGGAGAAGAAGAAGAAGGCGGAGGCGGAGGAGAATGCGCGCAAGAAGGCGGAGGAGGAGGAGAAGTCGCGCGATGCGGCGGCGGCTGCCGAGGTGGCGGCTGCTGAGGCGGCGGCGGCGGCGACAGCGGCGGCAGAGGCTGCGGCCACTGCAGCGGCCACGACGACTGCGACGACTGCGACGACTGCAGCCGACAACGACAACGCCCGCGGCGACCGCGACACGTCGGAGCCCATGGAAGGTGTCGAGGAGACGGGCGGCGGCGAAGCATCGACCAATGCGGCCACAGGCACTTCCACAGCAACTGCCCCTACCCCTGCCCCCCAACCGCAAGTCCGTGTGGTGACCAACATCCGCGGGCGCGAGTTTGACATTACCGGGCTGGGGATCGACGCCGAGTACCTGGAGGCGCTGCCGGAGGAGTTCCGCGAGGAGGTGATTGCGCAGACGCTGAGCGCGCGGCGGTCGGAGGCGCGGCAGGCCGAGACGTCGGGCGAGCAGAACGTCGAGAACTATAACGACTTTCTCGATGCGCTGCCGGACGACCTGCGCGACGAGATTGTGCAGGAGGAGCAGCAGGACCTGCGGCGGCGGCGGCGCGAGGAGGAGCGTCGGCAGGCGGGGGGTGGCGGTGGCAACAACAACAACGCCGGCAACAACAACAACACCCCTGCGGCGGATGCGGCCGTGGCGCAAGAGGTCGACGACACGGTGGCGATGCTGCGGGCGATCCCGACGCAGCTGCGCGACCAGATTCTGATGGAGCAGGGCGAGGAGATCTTGGCGCAGCTGCCGCCGGACCTGCTGTTGCGCGCGCGCAGCCTCGTGGGCCACCGGCAGCGCATTCCCGGCACGCACCGGTCGCACCACGGGCGGACTGACGGCGGTGGTGGTGGTGCTAGTGGATCTGGTGCTGGCGGCGCTGGTGGTGCTGGTGGCTCTGCTGCTGCTGCTGCCTCGGCCGGCGACAACGGTGAAGGGTCGGCTGGTGGCACCGCGGCAACTGGAGCTGCCGCCGCCGCGGCCGGGTCGGTCAGCACGGACAGCAGCGTGGCGGTCAAGGTGGAGCGGCGCCCCGTGGTGCAGATCATGGACCGGCAGGGCGTGGCGACGATGCTGCGGCTGATGTTTGTGATGCAGCAGGGCAGCACGCGCGACTGTCTGTTCAACCTGTTTATCGACCTGTGCCAGAACCGCCAGAGCCGGCTGGAGGTGGTCAGCACGCTGCTGCAGGTGCTGCAGGACGGCAGCGCGGACATGGACGCGGTGGAGCGGTGTTTCAACCAGCTGTCGGCCAAGGCGCGGCAGGCCCCGAGGGTGGGGGACAAGGACGGCAAGGGGGTGAGTGCGGGTGCGGGTGCGGGTGCCGGTTCGGGCGCTGTCACGACGACGCCGGGTACAGGCAACAGTCTTAAGCGGAGCCTGACCAGCACGTCGTTTGTGGGCGGCGGCGGCGGCGGCAGCAACGTCAACAACGGCAACACCAACGCAGCCACTACCGGCCACACCCTCGACAGCTCGCCGCTGCTGCTCGTCAGCCAGAGCCTGGACCTGCTGATTGAGCTGTGCGCGCGCAACTCGCAGATCCCGATCCTGTTCCTGACGGACCACGACATTGTGGGCGCGTCGCTGCGCAAGCCGTTTGGCAGCCGCAAGGCCAAGGGCGTGCACTCGCGGGCGGCGCGGTTCGGCATCAACCTGCTGCTGCTGCTGCTGGAGAAGGAGCTGGTCATGGAGAGCTCGTCGGTCATGCAGCAGCTGGCCGAGCTGCTGAACCGCGTGACGCAGCCGCTGCAGGTGCTGGAGCGGCGGCAGCGCGAGCGGCAAGCCCGGGAGGCGCGGGAGGCGAAGCCGAGCGAGGCGAAGCCGAGCGAGGGGGGGGCTGCCGGCGAAGGCAGTGCAGCCGCTGCCGACGAAGGCAAGGAGGTGGCCAAGGACAGCAAGGACAAGATACCCGGCCCCCCCAACCTCGACCCGTTCATCCCCGAACACAACATCTCGCTCGTGGTCAACATCTTTGTGGCGCGCGAGTGCAGCTCCAAGACGTTCCAAAACACCATCTCGACAATCAAGAACCTGTGCTGCATCGGCGAGAGCACCAAGCGGCAGATTGGCCAGGAGCTGACGCGGCAGGCCAAGACGCTGAGCCACAAGATCCTCGGCGACCTGGAGGAGCTGCTGCCGCACATTGAGCGGGCCGAGACGGGCGACGAGATCCAGCGCATCTCCATGGCCAAGTTCTCGCCGGGCGCGGCCGAGCAGAACAAGCTGCTGCGGGTGCTGACGGCGCTGGACCATTTGTTTGGGGAGGGGGAGAAGGAGAGCAAAGAAAAAGACAAGGAGGGCAAAGACAAGGAGGAGGAGGACTACATGGGCGAGCTGTACCAGAACGCGACGTTTGCCAAGATGTGGGGGCGGCTGAGTCTGTGTCTGGCGGCGATCCGCGACCGCGACAACTCGTTGAACGTGGCGATGATTCTGCTGCCGCTGATCGAGTCGCTGATGGTTGTGTGCAAGAACACGAATCTGGGCGAGCCGGGCGTGCAGTCGGCGACGAGCGGCGACGGGGAGGTCGGTACGGATACAGACAAGAACGACAAAAACGACAAGAACGACAAGAGTGCCAGCGCCAGCGCCAGCGCTCGCCTTCTCCTGTCCAGTCCCCCGCCCGAAGACGCACCCACCGCCAGCAGCGACTTGTTCTTCCGCTTCACCGAGGACCACCGGCGCATCCTCAACGAGCTCGTGCGGTCCAACCCCAAGCTCATGTCCGGCACGTTCTCGCTGCTGGTCAAGAACCCCAAGGTGCTCGAGTTCGACAACAAGCGCAACTACTTCAACCGGCGCGTGCACAGCAAGACCGGGCCCGGCAGCAGTACCGCGGCCGGCGGCGGCGGCACGCAGGGACAGCGGCCGTCGTTCCCGCCGCTGCAGCTGTCGGTGCGGCGCAACCTGGTGTTCCTCGACTCGTACCGGTCGCTGTACTTCAAAAAGGCCGACGAGATGAAGTACGGCAAGCTCAACATCCGCTTCCACGGCGAGGAGGGCGTGGACGCGGGCGGCGTGACGCGCGAGTGGTTCCAGGTGCTGTCGCGGCAGATGTTCGACCCCAACAACGCGCTGTTCATCCCGGTGTCGTCGGACCGCACGACCTTCCACCCCAACAAGTCGAGCTGGATCAACGACGAGCACCTGCGCTTCTTCAAGTTCATTGGGCGCATCATCGGCAAGGCCCTGTACGAGGGCCGGCTGCTCGAGTGCTACTTTAGCCGGGCCGTGTACAAGCGGCTGCTGGGCAAGCCGGTGTCGGTCAAGGACATGGAGTCGTTTGACCCGGAGTACTACAAGTCGCTGGTGTGGATGCTGGAGAACGACATTACGGACGTCATAACGGAGACGTTTTCGGTGATCAACTCGGCGTTTGGCGCGGACCAGGAGGTCGACCTGATTGAGAACGGGCGCAACGTGGCGGTGACGGAGGAGAACAAGCACGAGTACGTGCGGCTGGTGGTCGAGTTCAAGCTGGTGACGTCGGTCGAGCAGCAGATGGGCGAGTTTCTGCGCGGCTTCCACGAGATCATCCCGGCCGACCTGATCCAGATCTTCACCGAGCAGGAGCTGGAGCTGCTGATCTCGGGCCTGCCCGACATTGACATTGACGACTGGCGCGCCAACACCGAGTACCACAACTACAGCAGCGGCGCGCCGCAGATCCAGTGGTTCTGGCGCGCCGTGCGGTCCTTTGACAAAGAGGAGCGCGCCAAGCTGCTGCAGTTTGTGACCGGCACCAGCAAGGTGCCGCTCAACGGCTTCAAGGAGCTCGAGGGCATGAACGGCATCAACCGCTTCAACATCCACCGCGACTACGGCAGCGCCGACCGCCTGCCCAGCTCGCACACGTGCTTCAACCAGCTGGACCTGCCCGAGTACGAGAGCTACGACACGCTGCGCACGCAGCTGCTCAAGGCCATTACGACGGGCAATGAGTACTTTGGGTTTGCTTAGCGAGGCGTGGTGGAGTTTTTTTTTTCCTCTTTTCTGTTTTTTTTCTGTTTTTTTCTGTCTGTTTCAACGATTGTTTTGTTTGATTTTTATTCAGATATGTTTTCGGTGTATTTATGTCGGCAACACGCAGCCTCTGCCCGGAGTGCAGGCTGGGTGGCGGTTGCTGTTGCTTAGACTAGAATAGTGTTTATTACGTCTATTATCAGGGAGTTTGTGCACAAGTAGTTACGTCTATTAGGGAGTTTTGTGCAATGAGTAGTTACATCTTTTATTAGGGAGTTTGTGCACAAGTAGTTACGTCTATTAGGGAGTTTTTGTGCAATGAGTAGTTACATCTTTTATTAGGGAGTTTAGTGCACAAGTAGTTACGTCTTTTATTGGGAGTTCAGTGCACAAGTAGTTACTGTGAATAGAGAGAATACAGCACGAGAAAACCATATAGTCATTCACGTGATGTCTACTGTGGCGGCAATATCTATCTTGCAGGTCATGCTGAGAAGCACATGGCCATTCACGTGATACATCTATATTTCATACTGTACTTCAACTGTCTCTATTAGAAACATCACTATTAACGGCAAAGGGTATATGACAGCCGCGCTGACGAAAATAACGGCAACAAACAAAAACGCACCAGCGCACCAAAACAAGCAACACCGCCCGGCACCGCCCGCACCGCCAGCACACCCGGCAACGACACCACCACCACCACCACCACCACCGCCGCCGCCGGCGCTGCACGTGACTCGCGGCCAGCTCCTACTTTCGCGGGGTCGCTATATTGTTAGCATCTCGTTATTCACTGTAGATAGTTCATTAAAAACCCACCATTCACCATCTGCCGCTGCCGGCCCAGCCAGCTCTTGGACGCGTCCTGCCGGCGCTGCAGCACCACGTGGTTGCTCTGGATGCGGCTCGTAATCTCGTACCACGCCGTCGTGATCATGGCCACCTCGCGCTGCAAATTCTTGATGACCTGGTCCTTGGCCGCCAGCTGCTGCGCGTGCTGCGCCGATAGGGCACTGCTGCCGCTGTTGCCGCTGTTGCCATTACTGCTATTGCCACCACCACCCGCCGCCTCGGCCTTGAGCCGCTGCTTGAGCTCGACGCGCTCCTGCTCGACGGCGTCGTACTCCTTCTTGAGCACCTTCATGGCCGCGCGCAGCTTCTCGTTGAGGTCGTAGGCCTTGCGCAGCTCGCCGTCCCCTGGGGCGCTGCCGTCCGTAGCAGTACTGCCGCCACCCCCCATCGACTTGCGCAGCTCCTCCTTGGAAATCAGCGCCTCAATCAGCTGCTTCTGCTGCTGCTCCTTGTCCACCTGCAAGCCGCGGAAGTCGGTGCGCAGCGACGCCAGCTCCTTCTCCAGCGACTCGGCAATCAGCACGTCCGTCGACTTGAGCTCCTCCAGCGCCGCCACCGCGCCCTTGTCCACCGCGCCCAGCTCCGCCCGCAGCCGCATCGCCTCGCGCGTCTTGTCCGCCAGCTGGCTCTCGAGCGCCCGCGTCGCCGCCCGGCTGGCCTCGAGCTCCGCCACGGCCTCCTGCAGCTTGCGCTGCGCTTCAAACAGCACAGCGCTGCCGCCCTCGGTCTGTGCACCGCCATCGGCCAGCATGGCCTTCATCTGCGCCTCCAGCAGCGCGTGCTTCTCAAACAGCTCGTTGTACTTTTTGCGCGACAGCTCCTCCTTGGCCCGCGTCGCCTCCAGGTCCGCCCGCAGCCGGTCGTTCTCCGAGCCCACGCTCACGTTGCCGCGCAGCAGCGTGTTCTCGGCCCGCAGCCGGTTGATCTCCACCGTGTAGGCCGCCGCCGGGTCGTCGGTGTTCTGCAGCTCGGCCTCGAGGTTGAACGGCGTGGCATGGACCGACGGCGAGCCAGGGGTGCCGCCAACGCCACCGCCAATGCCGGCGCCCACACCGACACTGCTGTTGAACCCTTGCAGCAGCTGCTGCTCAAACTCGACCAGGCGCGCCTCGTTGGTCTGGTTCTGCTCCTTGAGGCTCTCGAGCTGCACGTGGGCGGCGTAAATGTCGCCGTCCAGCACCGTCTTCTGGATGCGGTTGTCCTCGATCTGCTGCTCGAGCCCCGACACCATCTCGCGGAACCGCTCAATGGTCAGCTGCTGCTGCGCGCAGCGCTTCTGCAGCGCGTCCAGCTCCTTGAGCGACTCGCGGTTCTGGCCCAGCTCGTACATGGCGTTCTGCAGGTCCGTCTCGAGCCCGCGCTGCGCCTCGAGCTTCTGCTTGTACCGGTCGACCGTGTTGGCCTTTTTGCTCAGGTCCTCGTTGGCGTGCTTCAGCTCCTGCACCTGGTCCTGCAGCGGCTCCACCAGCGCCGCCTTGCGCGCCAGCTGCGCGTTCTCCTGCGCCAGCCGCTGCTTGGCCAGCCGGTCGTCCTCCAGCTGCGCCTCCTGGTTGCTGATCAGGTCGTCCTGCTCGCGGATCTTCTCGTACAGGTCGCGCACCAGCTGCGTCTCGCTGGCCCCGTGCTTCTGCCGCTCCAGGTCCAGCTCTTTATCCTTGCGCTCCAGGTCGTCCTTGAGCGTCTCGTACGAGATCTGCAGGTGCTCGAACCGCGTGTTGGCGTCCGCCAGCCGCTTGCTCAGCCGGTCGTAGTCCGACGCCAACGTCGCCAGCTGCGCCTCGGCCACGAGCCCCGGGTCCAGCGCCGTGCCCACCACGTCGTCCAGCGACGACGGGTCCATCATCATGGCGCCCGCCGTCTCGACGAGCCGCTGCCGCTCCTCGTCCTTGCGCTGCAGGATCAGCATGATCTCGGCCTGCTCGGCCGTTGACAGGCTCGTGCGCATAATGGGAATGTACTTGGTGTTGTGCTCGCCCAGCATGGCGGCCGTGGCGAAGATGGCCACGAGCTGCGCGATGCCGTCGGCATTGAGGTTGTCGGAGATGGCGCGCACGTCGACGGTGCGCGGCAGGAAATCAATGGCGCCGCTGCAGTCCTTGTGCAAGATGTACTTGGTCAGGGCCTTGAAGACGGCCTGCACGTTGCGCTTCTGGTTGAGCCAGGCCGACGAGCTGGTGGTGTTCTGCTCGAGGTCGGCCGGGTCGTACTCGGGGTCGAGGTCGTGCAGCATCTGGGCGAAGACAGCGCCGTCGGCGAGGTCCTCGAGGCGCTCGACCTTGCGGTCCAGAGGGAAGGTGTTGACCCAGGTGACGAGCGCGGCCTGGCCGGCGCGGCTGATGGGTTGTTTAGGCATGGTGGGTGCGGGACGAATATGGAAGATGGGAGAAGGGGAGAAGGAAAGAAGCGAGGCCAAAGGCCGTCAGACGTGTCGAACGTGTCGTGCGTGTCGTGCGTGTCGTGCGTATCGGAAGTGCTGGCTTAGGAGACGGTTCGGGAGCGAGGCATGTCGGCTGAGAAGGCGAGCGGTGAGATGGTGCGTGATGAGCGTCGATTAAGTAGGAAGTAGAGAGAGAGAAAGAGAGAGAGAGAGGGATAGATAAGAGATAGTCCACGAGTACGAGTCCTCGTAATAGGAGACGAAGGAGACGGAGACGAGGGAAACGAAGGAGAAAGATAGGAGACGAAATGACACGAAAAAAGAGAGTCCAACCCGGCTGCGGATCACAGCACGTCAACCGCGGAACAATGGTTACAGAGCAGAGTCGCAGAGAGAGGGACGCGAAATGGAAAAAGAGGGGAAAAGGCGAAGCGAAGAGCGCGCGGCGGCGATGGGCAGATAGGCAGATAGGCAGAAAGGGCAGAAGCAAGGGCAAAAAGGCAAAAAAGCGAAATCTGAGGCAAAACGGCAAATGGCCAAAGTCACGATCGGAAACCGAATAAGGAGGAGGAGCAAGGCTCGTCGTGGGCTCTTTCCCTGCGTTCCCTGCCGAGTGCCTTCCCTGCCGCACTGCCATGTGCTCCGCTAAAATGGGACGGCGTGACACACGCTAGCCCAGGGAGGTTGTCACACAGCTTCGAAAGGGGAGGGGGGGAAGGAACTACCCAGACCCCTGGGCGGCATCGAGGGGCACCTTCCATCTCGCATCCTTGCATGGCAGCACGGCAGTGGCAGGCGCGGGACGAGGCGGGAGAAGGAGCAATGGGTAAATGAGTAAGTGAGCTTATGTCATTACTCGCATAGCTATCACGATGTTGTCTACGAATATCAAATACGAGTACTCAAAATTCATACTCGTAGATGCAAACAAACAAAACTCGCTACGAGAACTCGTACTCGTACGAAGGCGCGAACAGACCTCGTGGGTAGTGCACTCCACCGGGGAGATGACAAAGGGCGCAGACGCCCGCCCGCCGCTCAATAGCATCCGTGGTTTCGAGACGTTGGATGGATTAAAGCTAATTAAAAGAGTAGCCGTAAAGGGCGGTTAAGAACAGGGAAAGAACAGGGACTGCCTGCGGACTGCCTGCCGGAGAACTTGTTAAGTGCGTGCAGCGTGCAGCGTTCAGCCAAACAGCAGATACAAAAAGTCACATAAAGATAGAGAAAAGAAGCACAACAACAAGCAGAACAACAAGCAGGACAATCATAATAACCAACTCCGTCTCATTGTCGTCGTCGTCGCATTGGGATCTGGTCGTCACACCGCGTCGCGCCGCCTAGATCGACGACACGACCTTGTCCTCCTCAATCAGAGCCTGGTACTTGCTGCCCATGGTCTGGACGGTGCTGAGGACCTTTTCGCCCGCCGTAGCGGCAAAGCCCCTGTGCTGTTAGTGGGTGTGTACGAGTACGAGTAGACCGTATGGAGTGGGTTTGTGTAGTGGGTGGGTTGTGGGTTATGGTTTATCAAAGTGTTGGTGCGGTGACGACGGTCGAGGGAGGGAGACATACTTGATCAGATTGTACTCGTGCGTGATGATGCCGCCGGCATCGGTAATGGCCTTCTTCGCATCGCGCAGCACCCAGTCGGGCGTGTTGCTCTCGTAGGTGATGATGACCTGCTTCTGGATGTCGATGGCCATGACGCCGACAGCCAGCGACAGCACGGCGGCGAGGACGGAGACGGGCTTCATCGTGGGGGAAAGTAATTGGTCGTAATTGTCGTACTAGAGATGGTTGTAGTATATTCGTAGCAGTCGTGATGCGTATCCAAGAGTTGTCTCGTTTCGTTTCGTTGAAGAGAAAGCAGAGTGATGTGCAAAGATGCAGCCTGGTGGCTATGTCATGGCCACATATTATGACACTGCTGTGACGCCTGATGCTGACTAATCATGTCCCGCGCTGCCGAATCGGTTACCGACAGCCAGTCACGTGGGCATTCGCTCTCTCATGTTCTCTCTCATACCATCTGGAGAAGTACGAGTATTCCCCCACGTGACCTTCTTGCACATGCTAGCCCCACCTGTCGGGCGTACAGTAAGCCTATGCGGGGACTGATAGAGCGCCCGCCGGCGGCGATTCTTGAATTTTCTCGATTTCTGATTTTCTCGATAAGCCTTTTTCATCCTATCGCAAGTATACCGCTATGCATGATTGATCTGCACTCTTTTACTTGACAGTCTGCTTCAGTTTTGCCTCGAGAGGTAGATAGCTGTTGCTTGTCTTTGTCTTTTGTCGACGCCGCCCTCGCCGTCGTCCTCCTCCTCGCCTCTTCTCGTCGCATCGCATCGACACCCTCCATCATCCGCCTCCATCCTCCCTCCACCCACACATACACCCATCACCACAATGGGCGACACCGCAAACGAGATCAAGCTGCTGTCGGGCAACAGCCACCCCATGCTGACCCGGCTGGTGGCTGACCGGTAGGCTCGCGCCTGTCAACACGAACCATCTGTCCTGGCTTCACTGACTGACCTGTCTCCAGCCTCGGCATCGAGCCCGCCAAGACACTGAGTCTCAACTATTCCAACCAAGAGACGGTATGCTCTCTTTCCTCTCCCCCACACGACGATCTGCGTGTTCTGCCTCCAAATGCTAACGCCAACCCACCCCAACCAACAGAGCGTCACCATTGGCGAGTCCGTCCGCGACGAGGACGTCTTCATCCTCCAGTCGACGGCCCCCGGCGACATCAACGACGGCCTCATGGAGCTGCTGATCATGATCCACGCGTGCCGCACGGCGTCGGCGCGGCGCATCACGGCGGTCGTGCCCAACTTCCCCTATGCGCGGCAGGACAAGAAGGACAAGAGCCGCGCGCCCATCTCGGCCAAGCTGATTGCCAACATGCTGGAGACGGCCGGGTGCAACCACGTCATCACCATGGACCTGCACGCGTCGCAGATCCAGGGCTTCTTCTCGGTGCCCGTCGACAACCTGTACGCGGAGCCCAGCGTGCTGCGCTTCATCCGCGAGAACCCGGCGCTGCGGCGCGACGAGACGGTGATTGTGAGCCCGGACGCCGGCGGTGCCAAGCGCGCGACGTCGATTGCCGACGGGCTGGAGATGGCCTTTGCGCTGATCCACAAGGAGCGGCCGCGGCCGAACGTCGTGGGGCGCATGGTCCTGGTGGGCGACGTGCAGGGCAAGGTGGCGATCTTGGTTGATGATGTGAGTGGATGTTTTTATTCCCAAGAAACGTTCAGAGAAATGCTGACTTTGCAGATGGCCGACACATGCGGTACTCTCGCCAAGGTATGTTCTCTTTCTTGTTCGCTTTTTATTCGGTTTTGTCAAGTCTAACATACCAGGCTGCTGCTACTCTCAAGGAGCACGGCGCTCGCGAAGTCATTGCCATTGTGGTGAGTATCACTTCTCTTTTCTAAACAATAAAAGAAAAAACCGCTAACAAGTTAGACCCATGGTATTCTCAGCGTAGGTTGACCTCTTCTCTTTCCTATCCTCTCCCGTACTAACCAACAGGGCCCCGCCGTCGACACCATCAACAAGAGCTGCCTGTCCCAGGTCGTCGTCACCAACACCGTGCCGCTCGGCGACAAGCAGGAGCGCTGTCCCAAGATCAAGGTCATTGACGTCAGCAGCACCATTGCCGAGTCGATCCGCCGCACGCACAACGGCGAGAGTGTAAGCTATCTGTTCCGCAACGTGCCTGTTTAGGAGGCAAGCCGGGCGGGGGGCGAGCAGAGGACAAAAGTGAACGGAGTGGGCCGGCGTGGACCGGGCCCGGGACCGGGGCCGGGGTCGGAGCCGGAGCACCGGTACAGACAGTGAGCCGGACGGATGCGGACAGCAGACTGGATAGGGCATTATGGATTTTTTTTTTTTTTTACACCGACCAAATCAAATAAAAGGTTCAGCCAGCAAGGGAATAAAGACTTTCAACAGCAATCAATCACAAGAATTAACAAGAATTAATCAATCACAAGAACAAACCCATGAACAAAAAGGAGTAAAATCTTTGAAAAACGCCCTATTTATATGGTAAGACACTTCTCCCCCTCTCCCCCCCAAGTCTCTCTCGTCTTCGTGTCGGCAAACAATGTGGTGGGCGGTGGGCATGGAACTGTCATTTTGCTCCTGGTGAAATTGCAGTGTCCCCATAACCTCCCGTTTCCCGTTTTATTTCCCTGTTCCGGTGTGTTATTTTTTTTATTGGATTTCTTTCCTTGCTTTTTTTGGATTCCTTGTGACCTGTTTTTTTTTCCACCGCAGTCGTCGTCATTACACCCCAAGCAAAACGTCTGCCAGTGTCGTGCACCGATCCAGTAATCAAAAAAAGACCAGACACGACAAGGCGAGCCGCTTACTTGTGGGAGCTTGCGCGCCGCTTGCGCAGGTCGGCCTTCTGTGCCTTGGCCTCGGCCACGCGCTTGGACAGCAGCTGAGCGTACTCGGCCTGGTTGATTTGTTAGTTGTGCAAATAGATATATAAAGGGGGGGGGTGGGGGGGGGAAAAGAAACGTACAGCCTCGTCCTTGACCTTCTCCTGCTGGCGGCGCTTCAGAGCAATCAGGTGGCGCTTGTGCTGCAGGCGTTGCGGCGTGATCAGGCGCTGGATCTTGGGCGCCTTGGTGTAGGGCGCCTTGCCCTCGCCCTTGGGCTGGACCTCGCGGCGGATGACGTATTTCCGCACGTCGTCCTCCTTGCTCAGGCCAAAGAACTTTTGGATCTTGGTGGCACGCTTGGGGCCCAGGCGCTTGGGGTGCACGACGTCGGTCAGACCGGGAATGTCCGACTCGCCCTGCTTGACAATGGCCAGGGCCAGCACCGACAGGTCGGCGCCGACAATGCAGCCGCGCACCGACTTGCGCTTGCGCTCGCCCGAGCGGCGCGCGCGGTAGCACGAGTGGCCGTCCGACAGCAGCAGGCGCACACGCGTCGGCTGCAGCACGCCCTGCTTCATGGGGAAACCCTGCTTGTCGTTGCCGCCCGTGATGCGCACAATGTAGCCCTTCCACTCGTCGCCCAGAACGTCGGCCGGCACCTCGGCACCCATCCGGCGCTCCATGAAGATGTTGAGCTTGCGCTCATCCTCAATGTCGATCAGCTTCTGCGCGCCAGTGGCGGGGTTGGAGATGTTCAACTGGGGGAGTTAGTTGGTGTCACTTTTTCAAATGCTGGCAGGTGGCGGCAGTAGCAGCAGCAGTGGTGATTGTAGGTTATCCGGAGCACGTGGCTGTTGGGACGAGTTCTCGACTCCAGCTGTCGATGCCGAATGCATGTCAAATGCTGCCATCTGTGGTGTCTGTCGTCGATGCCGTTGTCTTTATAGAAAATCTCGTCATGTCGTCTGTCGTCTTCCGCGTTCCCAATTCTTGCCGCCGTCCATACACCATTGCCGTCATCCATTCGTGTCTGCCATTATCGTATACCGTCTGATTCGTCGTCGCCGTCGTCGTCGTCGTCGTATCTCTTCGTCTGTCTGCCACCGCCGCTGCTGCTGCCGTCGTGTCTGCCTTTTGTGATATGCAAAAAATATTGCAGACCAAAAAAACATACCTTCATGCTGGGCAATCGTTATGTGATGTGTGTGAAAAAAAAAATTGAAGGAGAGAGGAACCGGTCGCTAGGTGTTTGTCGAAGAAAGGAAAACTTTCCGTGTTACCCTCGTCTTCGTCTATTTTTTTGGGGATTAATTTTTTTTGGTCGGCTGGCTGGGCAGGAGGTTTGAGGGTTTTCGGGGGGGGGTGTGAGGTCGGGAAAGGACTTTGGGAATGGAGTCGAATGTGAGAGAGAGAGGAGAACTGGTGAAAATCCAGTGTGGGATTATTATTTTTTTTCGCACTAGCCCCAGAGGGGGTTCTTCTCTCTCCCCTATGGCTCGCCCAAGGCGCCAGCAGCAGCGCCCAGCAGGCCTGTAGCGAGAAAAAAAAAGTTGCGCCGGGGCCCGAGATGGCGTGTGCTGATTGGTCGGGGGCGATCCATGATGGGTTTGTCGAGGGGACCCACTCTTGTTTTTGGCGCAGTGGGCTTACATAAGAGGTAGGGCTTCGTGGTCCATATATCAGGTGATCTGAATCTCAAGCAAGAAAGAGTGCCCCACAACGCGACGTAGCGCGTCAGGTGCCAGCAGCCGCCGCTATCGATAAGATAAGATACCGAAAACTGACGACCCCTCGATGGGACGATGATGCAGTGGTGGTGCTTTGACTTTGATATTTGATTTTGTTCAAGTATATACACGGCAAAATGGAGGAGGACAGAGCATTGACAGACATTGGCCTTGCCGCCGAGATTGAGGAGCAGCACCGTGCCGAAGATCTGGCCAAGGCGGCGGCAGATACGGAAGACGCCGCGGATATTGCGGACACCACAGACACCATAAAGACACAGACGGCCACACAAGAAAAGCCGGCTAGGATACGAACCGAGATCCTCCGAGATGAGACCGACTACACACTCGACGAGGGGGATGCGTCTGGCGCCACCACCACCGCCGCCACCGCCGCCGCACCAGCCGGTCTGAAACAGCCCAAGAAGCGCTTCATCGGCCGGCGTGCGGCCACAGAGGCGGCCGCGTCGAAAGCTGCCGGCAACACCGTAGCAGGTGTCGAGGATGGCGCGGCCGCCGTAGTGTCGCGCCGCCCGGGTGGTCCAGCACCCGGAGCGCGCCGGCCGCCGCGGCTGCTCAACCAGGTGCCGCCGGAGCTGGCCAACGACCCGGCGCTGCTGGCGGCAGTGGCGCTGCTGCCGAGCAACTACTCGTTCGAGGTGCCCAAAACGATCCACCGGATCCGCACGCTGGGGGCGAAGCGCGTGGCGCTGCAGATGCCCGAGGGCCTGCTGCTGTTTGCGACGACCATCTCGGACATTTTGCAGCAGTTCTGCCCCGGGATCGACACGCTGATCATGGGCGACGTGACGTACGGCGCGTGCTGCATCGACGACTTCACGGCGCGCGCGCTGGGCTGCGACCTGCTGGTGCACTATGCGCACAGCTGCCTGATCCCCGTGGACGTGACGCAGATCAAGACGCTGTATGTGTTTGTGGACATTCGCATCGACACGGCGCATTTGTTGGCGACCTTGGAGCGCAACCTCCTCAGTTCAGCAGAAAGCGGACAGAAAAAAACAACCCTCGCGCTGGTCGGCACGATCCAGTTCAATGCGACGATCCACGGCATCAAGCCGGCGCTGGAGCGGGCCGGGTTCGGCGTGCTGGTGCCGCAGATTGCGCCGCTGTCGCGCGGCGAGATTCTGGGGTGCACGTCGCCTAGCCTCAAAGGTTCCTATGACGACAACGAAAACATCGTCATCCTCTACCTCGGCGACGGCCGCTTCCACCTCGAGAGCATCATGATCCACAACCCGTCCGTGCCGGCGTACCGCTACGACCCCTACGCGCGCAAGCTGACGCGCGAGACGTACGGCCACGCCGAGATGCAGGACCTGCGGCGCAGCGCCATCCGCGCGGCGCGCACCGCCCCCTCCTGGGGCCTAATTCTGGGCTCGCTCGGCCGCCAGGGCAACCCGCACACGCTGACGGCCATTGAGGCGCGGCTGCGGCAGCGCGGCATCCCTTATGTGACGCTGCTGCTGAGCGAGATTTTGCCGCACAAGCTGGCGCGCATGAGCGCCGACGTCGCGTGCTGGGTGCAGGTGGCGTGCCCGCGGCTCAGCATCGACTGGGGCTATGCGTTTCCGCGGCCGCTGCTGACGCCGTACGAGGCGCTGCTGGCGCTGGGCGAGCGCGACGATGCGTGGGCACGTGACGGGGCCGCCACGAAAACGGCAGTGGAGACGTACCCGATGGATTTCTACGGCAAGGACGGGCTGGGCCGGACCCGGGCGGCGGAGGTGTAGTTATGTATCTTCTGTCTCTATTTTCGTTTATACCATTCTATTGCCATATTGTCCTCGTACTCGTCCATCACACCGGCCCCGACTCCGTCATCGGCTCCGGCCGGCTCGAAAACAGCAGCTTGTAATAAATCACCTCGACCACCTCCAGGTCCGTGTCGCCGCCATTATTATTCTCAGAGAGAGAAGAACTACCCCGCCGCCGCACAACGGCTATCGGCCGCGGCAGCTTCTTGAC
Organism: Ophiostoma ips; assembly: GCA_019925475.1. NCBI lineage: Eukaryota > Fungi > Ascomycota > Sordariomycetes > Ophiostomatales > Ophiostomataceae > Ophiostoma > Ophiostoma ips. Next base: position 193,805 of record JADHKN010000036.1, on the reverse strand, counting down.
CTCGCCCGTCAGCCGCTGGTGCGGGCCCACGTAGAACTGGACGCGGCGCATCCAGGCGGTCTGCTTGGGGTCGGCGGCGGCGGCGGCGGCGTCGTAGTCGGGGAACTCGATGCGGCCGATGGGTAGGGGTTGTGTGTGTGTGTTGGTATCGGTCTCATCGTCGTCGTCCTCGTTGTGTGCGGGCGCGGGCAGGTTAAAGGAGCCCTGGAGCTCGAGGAGGGCGAGGCCGGCGGGGGTCTGGATGAGGCTGGGGAAGGAGGGCAGGGCGGTCGACGTCGAGGAGGCGTTCGCCGCCGCCGAAGCGGATGCCTTGGGGTGTATTGTGACGGCGGGCGCGTCCATGTTGTGTTGGTGCAATGGTTACGGCGAGTTTACTCGTAGCAGTTTGCGTTGGAGGTTGTAGACGTGAATAAGTGGGTCCTATGACGCAGCTATTTCTTTTTCTTTTTCTTACTTTTCTTTCTTTATATATTATGACATATTAAGATACTACAATATCCAAAGAACTTGAAATATTCCAAAAATCAAACGGTCTTGTTCACACTAAACCGGTACGTCGCCTGCAGCTCAAACGGCGCATCGCCCGGCTTGTACACCTGGCGGTTGGCGCGCCCCCATTCCGGCTGGTTGATGCCGTCGATCCAGTCCTCGACCTCGAGCACCAGGCAGCCGTACTTGGGAATGGTGCGCGGCAGCGCCGTGCCCACCGCGCCCTGCGTCTTCTTCAGCGCCATGCTGCCGTTCATGCCGCTGCACGAGTACACCTGGAAGGCCTGCTGGTCGGAGAAGACGTCGAGCTGGATGCCCGACCACGGCGAGTGCAGGCGCGCCACGTAGCTGTCGCTGGCGCGCCAGTCGTGCTCGTATGTGCCCGTCTTGTCGCGGTTGACCAGGTAGCACGTGTCGTAGCCCGTGCAGTTGAAGCCGCAGTTGCCGTGGATCTCGTCGCCGGCAGGCGCCGAGAAGTTGGCGCCGATCGGCTTGGGCGCGGACCAAAAGTCGTTGGACGATCCGCGCGCGTTGGCCAGGATCTCGCCCGTGGGGATCAGGATCGAGTCCGTGCCGACGCGCTGCCCGCTGTAGGGCAGGTGCAGCGTGTGGTTGAGCACCGTGCTGGACACGTTGTTGGCGTAGCCGTCCAGGTTCCAGTACACGTGGCTGCTGAGCATGATGGGCGTCGGCTTGGTCGTGGCAAACGCCAGCATGTGGAAGTTCCACGTGTGGTCGCCCAGCGTGTACGTAATGTACGACACGACCTCTCCCGGAAACCCTTGCTCGCCGTCCGGGTCGACCAGCTTGAACACAATGGACGACGTCGTGTGCGCCACCACCGTAAAGTTGCGCCAGTCCCAGCCCTTGGGCCCGCCGTGCAGCGTGTCGGCGCCGTTGTTCTCGTTGGGCAGCACGTGGTACGTCGTGGGCACGCCGTGCTCGTTGTCAATGGTGAAAGAGCTGTTCTTGATGCGGTTGGCGTAGCGGCCGGGCACGCCGCCAAAGTGGTTGTGCTGGCGGTCGATGCCGTAGTACGTGGCATTATCGAAGCCGCTGACGACGTCGCGCGGCACGCCGTACTGGTCGTTGACGATCAGGTTGGACAGCGAAGCGCCGTAGGGGATGAAGGAGGCCTTGATGCCGTTGCCGTAGAGCCAATACTTGCCGTCAGCGTCGGGGCCCGAGGGGGTGGCAGTGGCGGCAGTGGCCGTGGCACTGACCGAGGCGACAGCAGCACTCAGCAGAGCCACGACGGCCGCCCGGCCGAGCAAGTTGGCAGCAGCACGCATGATGGGGGTCAAAGCTCGAAAGGGATAAAGGGGGAAGAGCAGCAGCTAGCAGCACGAGAACTGGTGATGGGATGCAGCAGGCAGGGCAAGACAGGGCAAGACAGGACCAAGATCGGCGCGGCAGATGGTTTATATACGAGGAAGGAGCGACAGACCCCAAAGAACCTCTTTCTCTTTCAGCAGCTGTGCTCTCACGTGTCTATTCTTTGTCTCGCTCTATGTTTATGATGACTGTCTCCCCTCTCACCACTCCTCAAATCCCCTCACCTCATCTCCACCTCCTCATCTCCATGCCTCTTTAGCCGACTGCAGCATCCCGGTCGATGCATGCAGTGCGAGCTGCAGCGTCACGTTCTTCCACGAATCAGGGTTTCTATTCTCTTTTTTAACCGTTTCTGTGACTCTTTTTTTAAGTATTTTTTTTCCTTTTTTTCTGTCTTTATGATTTTGTCATTGACCATCCCATTGCTCTCCATTGACTTGCCATTGACTGCATTATTGTTGATAGTGAGAACTCAAGTAACCAGATTACCAAATAAATCAATTGAACCATAAACAACCAGGTCACCGCAATCCTCCTCCTCGTCAATCCTACCGCCAGTGCAGGCTAAATTGCACAGCTGCTCCGTAAAAGACGGCTCCACTTCCCCGCTTCTCCGCACGGGAAGACTTCTCTTAGTGCCGGGGAGCTAATAGCCATTCATTAGCCAGACGGTGCAGGCTGGACGGAGTACGGCGAGATACTCCCGGTCCGAGGGTTCTTTCTTATTTTGTCGTTACTGAGGTCACTTTCTGTTCCCCCTCTCGGTGACCGGTTAATAAGAGTTTGTCTCTGCTTAGTAAGCTGGCATCTACTCGTATCAACTTCATCTGTCCCTTACTGCGTCCGCATCCTCTCTTTGTCTGCATAGCTATCGTACGGCGTATTGACTTAATATACTGAAAGAGGAACGGGTAGCAGCCAAGACGGTCCAGGACGGACCAGAACGGACCAGGACGGGACTAAGAGAAGCCAAGACGGCAGCAAGAGGCAGCGCTGCATCAGGACGAACTGGTGGTGATCTTGTTTACTTTATTTGAATCTACTGTCTATGATATACAGCTCGATCTATTTGATTTTCTGGTTTATTGTAAATATTATAATTTCTCAATTATCCTACATTTTTCTAGAATATTGATCAACTTATTTGATGTACGTAAATTATTTTTTCGAATTACTGAAATCAATAAATTTGATATCTCAACTACCATGACTTATTTGAATAATAAATCTCACCACTGAAATTCACACTCAACCTACCAAAAACTCCCCCCCGCTCGCCCCGAACGCATCCCCGGCATCCACCGCTTGCCGTTGCCCTGCCCGTTGTCAATCAGCACGCCCACGCCGTCCATCCGCTGCACCAGCCGCAGCGCCGGCCCGATCGCCGCCGCCGTCATCGCGTCCATTGCCGCCGCGCCGTCCCGGCCCCAGCCCGCGCGCGCGCCCACCGCCAGCGTCTCGTTCTCGCGCAGCGCCTGCTCCGCCGCCGCCGACACCACGCTGGCCTCGTACCACGTGCCGAACACGCCCTGCGCCTGCCGGTCCTCGAGCCCGGCAAAGCGCAGCCTTTTCTTTCTGTCGTTATCGTCGCTGTCCTCCACCACCACCATGTGCCGCACCCACGACACGTCCAGAAAGGCCGCGCCGTCGCTGCTCACAAACCGGCCCACGTTGCGCACGCGCGCCGACTGCACCTTGGTGAAGACGGCCGTGCCTCCCGCTGCCCCCCCCGGCTGGGAGTGATCTGCCGCCACTACTGGCCCCCCCTCGTACGCCACCTGGAACCGCGGCCGCGTCATCGGCCCCGGCGGCACCACCATGCTCTGCACCAGCTCGCGCGCAAACCCGCCGTACGCCGCCTCCAGCGCGTCCGTCGCGCTGTACGACACCACCACGCGCGCGTCCCACGACCGCCGGATGCAGTGCACCCACACCGGCGGCCGGCTGTCGTCCACCCGCCGCAGGCTGTACGCAAACGCCCCCGGCATCGTGCCGTCAATCTCCACCACAAACGGGCTCTGCACCGTCACCACCCCCGTCGCGCCGTCCACCACGCGCCGCTCGCACTTGAGCTCGTACACGATCCGCTTGTCGTGGAACGCCCACTCGCTGTTGCTGTCGCTGTTTTTCATATCCACATCCACCAGCTCCCCCTCGCCCCCCCCCGGCGGCAGCCCCAGAATGCTCTCCATGTCGTTGGCAAACAGCGTCAGCGCCTTGGTAAACACCACGCTGTCGGGCGCCACGCACACCGTGTCCAGCCGGCTGATAATCTCCGTGTGCGGCCACCCGCTCGCCGGCTCGCCCGGCCGGTTCTTGGCCAGCCCCTCGGCCGCCGTGTCCATAATGTAGATGCGCCCCAGCTCCACCTGCACCCGGATCCGCCCGCGGCAGTACGGCAGGTCGCCCATCAGCCGGCCCACCTGGCTGCACAGGCTGTTGGTAAACGTCGTCCGCCGCACCAGCGCCCGGCTGTTGTTGGTGTAGAGCGCCGCCATTGTCGTGCGGGGGGACGCTGGCCGCGTGACGGGCGGGGGGGGAGGAACGTCGATCAAGAGGTTGTCGTCGTTGTCGTTTTCTTTTTCCTGCTCGCTATTCTGGTGAGAAACATGACCAGCAGCCAAAGCCTGCGGCGTCTCGTCCTCGTCAAACGATATCAGAGCCTCTTCTCCGTCCTCAGCTGCCCCAGCAGAATTGACACCTTGACCGCCCGTGCCGTCGCCCGTGCTGCCCTTGTAGGGATCCACGAGAAACTGCTGCAGCAGCCGCAGCTCACCCCCGTGCTTGCCTGCATCTACGTCCAACATGGGCGCAGAGTACCGCTGCACCGCCAGCGACGTGGGCTGCAGCGCTGCCTCCCCGATAAACGGAACATCGTCTGCCAGCAGGTCAATCTCGCGCGAAACACGCACCAGTGCTTGAGACGGCTCCTGCTGGTTCTTCTGTTTTCCATGAGCCCCGCTCGCCATCCCACCACCCGCCTTGGGCGTGTACTCGGCGCGCTTGAACCACACCGGCCACGTGCGCGCCTGGTCGTGGAAGATGGGCGGCGCCCGCGGGCCAAAGTACGACACCTCGATGCGCCGGGCCTGGTCGCAGAAGCAGATGCGCAGGCACGCCGCCTTGGCAAACACGGCGCTGAACAGCTCGTCCAGGCACGCGCCCGGCGGGTACTGGCCCGGATCGAAAATGCTCGACGTCAGCATGCCGTCGTGGACGTGCGCCATGAACCGCGCGTCCACCTGGCAGGGCCCCCCCCCGTCCGCCTCGGCCCACACCAGGTGCTTGGGCGGCGGCACCACATACACAAACTTGCGGAACAGGTTGTCGAGCATCTCGCACGCGCGCGCCACCACGTCCGGCGCGCGCCCGCCCACAAACACGAGCCGGCCCGTGGGGTCCACCTCGAGGTGCACGGCACCCGCCAGCGCCAGGACGATGGCGCGCCGGTCGTCGTCGCCCAGGAAGCTCTGCACCGTGATGGACGCCGGCGTCTCCGTCTTGACGCGCGCCCACACCTTGTTGCAGGCGAACCGCTCAAACGCAAGCGGGCACAGGTGGTCGGCGACGACGGGGGCTGCCGCCGATGCTGGAGTCTTGACGGGTGCGACGGACTCGTGGGTCAGCTCGCTCGGTGACGGCACGCTCAGCCAGGGGCTGTTGCTGCTGCTGCTGCTGCCGCCGCCGCTGCTGTTGCCACTACCACCAGCAGGCGGCATGGGCTGGCTCTGCTCGAGCACGGTGTGCACCTCGCGGAAACTGGCCTGCACGACCGGCACGTCGCCGGCGCGGCAGCGCACCCGGAACCAGCCCTCGTCGGCCTCGTAGACGTAGTGGCCGCCGGGGTGTTTTTTGCGCAGCGCGTCGAGCACGCGGTCGACGCCTGCGGCTTGGTACTTCCACACGCTGGCCAGGTAGAACTCGACGTCGTCCATGTTGTGTAGATAATGTTGGTTGTGTAGACACGTTGGAATGTTGACAACGTTGGGAACGGAGAGACCAGGGGAAAAAATCTTATATAACCCGTCTCACACAGTTCGCGTCCAAAAGTGAGAGGAAGATGAAGGCAGACGGAGCGCTTGAGCAGGACCGGTGACACGTCGACAGTGTCTGGTATGAGATGCGGGTGATGACGAGGCGATCACGCATGCTGTCGACTGAGGTAAATGGCTGACCTGGCGTTTGCAGTAGCAGTAGCAGTAGCAGTAGCAGTAGCAGAGGCAGAGGCATGGAGAGGCTACGAAAAAGACTTGAAGACAAGAAGAGTCTGCCAGCCCATTCACGCACCCTGTGGCTCCTTCCAGAAACAGAATACTAATATCAGACGAAGTCAGTCCTTGGCCATGGTCGCACAAGGTTTTTCTGAAAGGGAAAGAGCCATGGCCGCTCGTCTTGTTTGGGAGCATCTTGAATGGGAAGGCGTTATCAACCTTGGTCTTGCCATTCTTGTCTTGCCGGTTGACATAAGTTGGTGCTTACACAGAGAATGATTTTTGGACAGGAACTGGCCTGCTGGATGAATGTACGTATCTGGCTATGCAGAGGAAAGAGACGACAGGATGACTAAGGAGTGCAAACAAAGTCCACGAGTTGATAATAGTAACAGGCCAAGAAGATAAAATACAGTGCCAAATGCCAGGTTCTTGCTGGAACGAGCAGCATAGAGTCTAACCAACGATGAATATGAAACAGGCCGGTCCAAGTGCAATCTGTCGTGTCGTATGTACCCTGATAGATGACCAAGATGAGAGATGAGCAAGATGAGAAGAGAAGAAAAAAGAGAAAATGAGAAGAAAAAGAAGAAGAAAAAAACAAGAGAAAATGAGAAACAAAAAAAGAAGAGAAGAAGAGAAAAAAAGAAGAAAAAAGACAAAGAACGCCGGGCTCCGTCTATCCTGCCTGAGATGGTCCGTCATACGTAAAGAACATGAAGAATATAAAGGATGGTTGGCGAGCTGACGTTGAGGTCGTCGTGTCGTTGTTACCGACATGCTCGTCGTCGTCGACAAGCCGTCGACACGCCGTCCCGTGTCCGGTGTCCGGAGTCCGGCCTCCGGCCTCCCCCGCCGCCGCCGCCGCTACTCCGCCCACTCAATCGTCGACTTCACATTCAACGCCCACTTCAGCTTGTCCAGCACCGCATGCGCCTCCGCCAACGTCGCCGCCTGCTCGGCCTCGCGCTGCGCCGCGTTCGTCTTAATGTCCGCCAGAAACTTCTCCTGCTCCGCCTTGTACGCCGCAAACTGCTGCCCAATGGCCTCGCGCTGCGCATACAGCACCTTGATATTGCTGTCCTGCTGCTCGCACAGCTCCCGCAGCTTGCCAATCTTGTGGTCGTCGTCGCGGCGCTGCGCCACCAGCTCGTCAATCTCGGCCCGCAGCGCCGCCGCCTTCTTGTCGACCCGCGCGCCCTCCTCGCGCCAGTGGCTGCTGAGGGCGTTGTAGCGGCCCTCCATCAGCTGCGCGCGCGTCGACGCGTCCTCGACGTGCCGCTTGGTCTCCTTGCGCAGGCCCTCCGTCTCCTCGCGCCACCCGCGCTCGCGCTCCAGCGCCTCCGCCGTGCGCTTCTTCTCCAGCTCCACCGCCGCCTGCAGGCTCTCCACCTGCCGCTCCTTGCGCGCCAGCAGCGTCTTGGTCACGCTGGCCTCCAGCAGCCGGCTCTCGTAGTCCGACACCAGCCGCTCCATCTTCTCCTCCAGCATCCGCGCCGACTGCCGCGCCTCGTCCGCCTTGAGCCGCTCCAGCTTGAGGTCGCGCTTGAGCGTGTCGTTGTCCGCCACCAGCCGGTTGATCACACGGCCCGTCTTGCCCAGCCCTGCCTTGCCCACCGTCGAGTCAAAGTTGGGGTCGCCCTGCCCGCCGTCGGCCGTGTCGACCGACGAGCCCTCAAACTGTGCCGCCGCCGACCGCAGCTTCGAAAAACTAGTACTGTGCTGCAGACGCAGGCTGCCGCTGCGTGGGATGTCGAGGTTGGTGGAAGTAGCGCCGCCACTGGGCACGCGGCCGTTGGGTGATTTTGACAACGATTCGCTTGTACTTGTTGTGTTGGCGGTTGTGGACGATGTGCGCAGCGGCGAATGCGGCTGGGAGGACGCCGTGCTGCCGTTGCTGTTGACGGAGCTGGAAAAGGCCGAGTTGGACGTGCGCGCCACCGACGGCGAGCCGACGGACGAGCCTTCGTCGTTGGTAGTGGCGGCGGCGGCGGCGGCGGCGGCGGCGGCCTGTTGTGCCTGCCATGTGTACTGCGCGTGGATCGGTGCTGAATGAGATTGGTCGTCGGAGCTGGTGACGGTGCGGATCGTGGACATGGACCGCGAGATGCCGCTGCTGCCGACGTTGGCGGTGTTTGTGCTTGCGCTCTTGGGCAGGGATGTGGGTGTGGTCGTGGTTGCCGCAGTGGCCGTAGCCGAGGGTGTGGCCGTGGCCGTGGCCGCGGGCGGCGAGGGAAGCGGCTTGGTGCTGCTGGACGGCGCGTCCGCCGCGGGTGTGGGTGCGCGTGAAATGCCCATGGTGTTCTTGAGGTTGGCGAGGGCTTCGGACGCATAGGTCAAGGACGACCGGGGCGAGTCATGGACGGAAGAGGACGGGCGAGAGTTGGCGGCGGAGTCTAGGGCCAAGGTTAGCGGTGCTAGGGCGGTAGGTGGTGGACCTGGGCGTAAAGTAAAGACTCACCATTGCCGTCTTCGCCTTTGGCCGACTTGGTCGAGGTGACGGACTCGTTGCGAGCCGATCTCCTTGTCCAATGGCGCATCGTGTCGGCCTTTTTTTTTTTCGTCTTCTTCTTTTTCTTCTTCCTGCGTTGTTTCGTTTCGTTTCACGTCTCGGCTTGGCTGGTGTGCTGTCCGTGTGTTGTTTCTCGCGCCGCTCCGTATGTCTTTCCTATGGCAAGACGGACGGCCGTGATGTCTGGTTTGGTGTCGTCGTCGGTGACGGCGTCGTCATCAGTGGTTTTCTGGGTTTCTGGGTTTCTGGATTTCCGTGTTTTTCGATTTTGCCAGTCGAGCCCAAGGAAACTTTCTGTGGTTTTTTGCTGGATGGCGAGAACGATATCGATCCGGGAATGTGACGAAATACAGCGCAACAAGGCAACAGCACAACTATGCGAGAACAATAGATAACGACAAACTTGCGCGATGAAGACAGAGACAGATGCAAGTCGGCAAGTCACGACGGAGGCCACAGGTAAACACAATATCCCGACCAAACGGGAAATGACCACCACCGTGCATACGACGCCGGCCTCGTGTTGTTTCACACACAGTACGCATACTCCATACATTCCATAGGGGCCCTGGGACACAGTGCTTCCAAACACATTCCAAAGGACCCTGGGACACAGTGCTTGTAGCTACTGTGGTGGTTAGGCACTTAACGCGCTGGTACTGCTGACTAAGCCGCGACGAGCTGCACGATGCGAATCTGCACGTACTCCGTACGTCGTCCCTTTGCATGGCGCCATGTTGACTGCAGAGTTGCCCGATCGCGTGGGAGTTGACGTGGGATCTCCTTGTCAAGCTGGTACCGTGCCGGCGAGCGAATCAGGCCGTGCCGTCAAGCTGGCCGTTGCTGCCGGGCATCGGCATGACGTCTCTCGGCCGGCATGCAAAGTGTGGCGGTGCTGTGGCAGCAGGAGCTGATACTACTAGTTGCTTGATAGTTTTGTCACAGCCTTACTCCGTACTACAACTACATCCTCATCCTCATCGTCGTCGTCGTTTCAGCATGACGGCTGTTTACAGCTTATTGCCTGTCCATCTCTTCTCTTCATCTCTCGTCACCCGTCATATCAACGTAGATACATCTCTCATTCCGTTGCCTTGTACAGGCGCTCTTTCTTTCACTCTTTCACTTCATCTTCATGGCTTCAACCTCATCCATCATCATCCCTCATCCCCAGCTCATCGGCCTCAACACGCCTCCAGAGGCGCCCCACTTTCGGCTTTCTCGTCTTCCGCTTAGCTGCATATCAGACCAGCCGGCCTTGTCCTGTTTTTTTCACCTTTCCCCATCATCTCGCCCGGCTCCACCCCGGCCAATGGCAGCGCGCTACCCCTGTCCCGTTGGCGTGCACGGGCCAGCCCATGCCAGCGCTATCATAGCGGTGAGAGCGTGGGGACACTTTTTGAGGTAGAGATACTTTTTCGTCAACTAATTTAGACTGTGGTTTGTGCGTGGAAATAGACCCCTGGCGTACCGGTACATGGTGCATCCTCCTGCCCCCTCCCCCTAATTCCGCACCTGCCCCTCCTCCTCGACAACTTCTTTGCCCACAACAGCCAGCAAGCCAGCAGGCCAGCAGCCAGCAGCCGATCTCACCGCACAAGTGGTTTTGTGCAATTTCCAGTTTCATTTTGTTGTCCCCAGTCTCGGTTTGCCGGGGGTTCCAGTTTTGGGTGCGTTTTTGGCGCCGTGTCGTAGGGAGTCCCGTAGCTGCACTGCACGCTGTACGAGGGAAGGAGTATGTACGGAGTACGTGAATTGACCAGCGCGGCGAGGAATGCACCGTTCGCTCCTTCCTTCACTGCTCCGTCCTTGGTCGTTGCAGCACCTGCCTCCACAACGGACCCCCCCTGGCCCCTTCCCTTCCCAGCAAGCTGTGTGCCTCCTTTTTCACGAGTGCTCCGTAGCAGCGTACGAGTTACTCCGTAGTAGTAATCATTAATATATACTTTTTATTTTGTCTCATCTCTCCTCCCCCCCCATCGGTTCATAGTTCTCCCTTTTACCTTTTCCCCTTTGCTTTTCCTCCTCTCCCTTCTGCTCTCCCACTGTCCCAGCGAGACACGCATTCTCTGCATCGTGCACTTTGTCAGCGACTTTGACCACCGTTTGTCTCAAACTTTCCCATTGATCAATCTTCAGCAACATGAAGGGCGAGGTAAGCAAGCTATCACGAGCACGAGCATCTTCTTCTTCGCCGGCAACAGGCATCGTCGCGTCGATGTTGACTGGCCGGCGTTGCGCTTCACGTCATTCACGTCATGTCACGTCACGTTCGCGTTTGCACATGTCGGCGGTTGCCCATCACCAGTTCCCTCTCCGTTCCACGTCCCCCGGCCCCCTTTCTTCGTCCAGTCCATTCCACCAGCACCTTGGCCATGCAATGCAAGCTGTCCCGATGCCGACGACGCGTGCTTGCATATGCCCGCGTCGAGTGCCGTGCCAGAGCATCGCCGTGTCTTTCTGGCCACCCGTGTTCACTCACCGCTTTCACCTGCTGCTCCAATGCGCCGCCTGCCATGCCAATGTACTGACATCCGACACCTTAGGTTCTCCATCTTCACCTGGGCCAGGCTGGTACCCAGCTCGGTAACAGCGCCTGGGAGCTGTACGTACTCCCATGATCCTTAACCCCCCCTTCCCCCCATGTCGGCATAACGCTAATTGTCAGCTACCTGCTCGAGCACGGCCTTGGCGCCGACGGTCGCCCCGACCCCAACCTCAACATCGAGGAGGGCGGCTCCTACGAGACCTTCTTCACCGAGACCAGCAACGGCAAATACGTGCCGCGGTCCATCTTTGTCGACCTGGACCCGTCGCCGATCGACGAGATCCGTACCGGCAGCTACCGCCAGCTCTTCCACCCCGAGCTGCTCATCAGCGGCAAGGAGGATGCCGCCAACAACTATGCCCGTGGCCACTACACCATTGGCAAGGAGATGGTGGACAATGTGATTGACCGCATCCGTCGTGTTGCTGGTGGGTTCTTTTTTTCTCTTTCTTGGTCAGTTTCTGTTGAAAGTCTCCCTAACAACAACATCCAGACAACTGCAACTCCCTCCAGGGCTTCCTGATCTTCCACTCGTTCGGCGGTGGCACCGGCTCCGGCTTCGGCGCCCTGCTGCTCGAGCGCCTGTCCACCGAGTACGGCAAGAAGTGCAAGCTCGAGTTTGCCATCTACCCGGCGCCGCGCGTGTCCACGGCCGTCGTCGAGCCCTACAACGCCGTGCTGTCCACCCACAGCACCATTGAGAACTCGGACTGCACGTTCCTCGTCGACAACGAGGCCGTCTACGACATCTGCCGCCGCAACCTCGACATCCCGCGCCCCGACTACGAGCACCTCAACCGCCTGATTGCCCAGGTCGTGTCGTCGATTACGTCGTCGCTGCGCTTCGACGGTGCGCTCAACGTCGATCTCAACGAGTTCCAGACCAACCTGGTGCCCTACCCGCGCATCCACTACCCGCTCATCAGCTACGCGCCGGTTGTCTCTGCCTCGAAGAGCGCCCACGAGAGCTTCAAGGTGCACGACCTCACCTTCCAGTGTATGTCCTTTTTTCTCTTCTTTTTTTCTATTTTGAGGAATTCTATCTTTAAGGAAATCTCCGTACTGACCAACCAGGCTTTGAGCCTAACAACCAGATGGTCGTCTGCGATCCCCGCAACGGCAAGTACATGGCCGTGGCCCTGCTGTACCGCGGCGACGCCGTCCCGCGCGACTGCAACGCCGCCGTGGCGGCCCTCAAGGCCAAGAGCTCCTTTAACCTGGTCGAGTGGTGCCCCACGGGCTTCAAGATCGGCATCAACTACCAGAAGCCGGTTGCCGTGCCCGTCACCGACGGCGAGGGCGGCCTGGCCAGCGTCGACCGCTCGGTGTCCATGCTGTCCAACACGACGGCCATTGCCGAGGCCTGGTCGCGCCTGGACAACAAGTTCGACCTCATGTACAGCAAGCGCGCCTTTGTGCACTGGTACGTGGGCGAGGGCATGGAGGAGGGCGAGTTCAGCGAGGCCCGCGAGGATCTGGCTGCGCTGGAGAAGGACTACGAGGAGGTCGCTGCCGACTCCTTTGAGGCCGAGGAGGGCGACGTTGAGTACTAGACGCACCGGATTGACACGATGCCGGAGCGGCGCGAGGCGGGAGCCGGAGGAGGGCGTGGCATGGGGGCCGAAACCGCAAGGGCTATGCCGGTCCGTGTGGGGGGCCAAGGCGGGATGGTGCTGCATGCTTGCCGATGCTGTTTTGTCTTTGGACGTCCTACAGGGACTTGTGTGCTTTTGGTTGTTTGGTCTTGGTCACGTGTCTTGCTTTCGCTTCTGTTGCTTTTGCTGTTCTCTTGTCTTTCTGCAGCGTCTTCCCAGCACGCCATTTTTTTCTTTTCTTTTCCCCTTTGCCTTCTTTCCACGTATTTTATGACTTCTCTCTTGTTTGCAACCAAATTCCCAAGCTCGTTTACTCTTGTTTCTGGGCGTAGACTATTACGTACGGAGTAGTGTGTGAGTTGAAGCATGTGATGTGACTTTTGTAATCCCTAAAAATATATGACTAAGCAGAACGCCAACAAAAACGACAGAGATAAATGCAGATACAGCTCACTCCGCCTTGCCGCGGGCCGGCTTGCCCTTCCAGCTCTTGGCCCGCTCGGCTCGCCGGCCCGACAGCAGCTTGCCGCCGCCATTCTTGCCGCCGCTCTTGTTGTGCTTGTTCTTCTTGAACAACGTGACGCCGCCGACGCGCGCGCGCATGCCCTCGAACACGACGGGGTCGCCCGCCGTGGCCGCCTGCCGGCCCAGCAGCTTGGCGGCGCGGCCCGCGAGCGTCTGCTGCTCGGCGGTGGCTTTGGGTTTGTAAGCGGTGGGTTTCTCGTTGTTCTTGCTCTTGTTTGACTGCCGACCACCACCACGGACCGGCGGATCCCCCCGCAGCTGCACGCGCTCGAGGGCGCGCGCCGTCTTGTGCGGCGCCTTGCAGCGGCTGACGCGCAGCGCGCGCGGCAGCAGCGGCGGGAACTTTTTGTCGGCCAGCAGCAGCGCGGCCTCGACGGCGGTGCCGTCGTAGAACTGGACATAGGCAAAGCCTTTACCGACGCGCGTCACGGCGTCGCGCACGACGCGCACGCTCTCGACGCGGCCGGCGTGCTTGCCGAAGGTGCGCCATAGGCCCTCCTCGACGTCCATGGGCGTCTTGTTGCGCTTCTTGGGTGGTTCGTCTTCGGCACCCGCAGTACTAGGGAGAATTGTTTCATCATCGACAAACCCCAGGTTGCCGACAAACACGCAGCGGCGGTGGTCGACCGGACTCGGGTGGGCGACGCTGTCGGCGCGCAGGTGGCGGTCGAGGACGACGGTGCCGTTGAGGTTCTTGACGGCGAGGCGGGCCTGGGCGGCGGTGGCGTAGACGACGTAGGCGTTGGTGGACTGGGTGGTGGCGCCCATGGTGGCGCCGGTGATGTAGGCGGCGCGCTTGGGCAGGGCGGCCGACGCAAAGGGCACGGAGCGGAAGCGGAGGCTCTCGACGATGGATTTTTCCTTCTTTTCGTCTTTCTCGTCTTCCTTCTTCTCGTCGGTCTTCTTCTCCTCCTCCTCCTTCTTGCCCTTCTTCCCCTTCTTCTTCTTCGGCTCGGCTTTGACGCCGTCAACACACTCCAGGTGCGCAATCAGCGTCTTCTTGGCCGCCTTGTCGGTGACGGCCTTGATGCTGACGTTGGACAGGAAGACGGTGCGCGCCGCCTTTTCGACGTCCTGCTCGATCTTGCTGTGGTCGGCATCGTCGGCGTTGTCGGCGTCGCCGCCGGCCGTCTTGTTGAGCAGCGACTCGTGGATGATGGGCTGATCGTCGTCGTCCTCCTCTTCTTCTTCCGCCTCTTTGTCGTCGGCGTCGGCCATCTTCTCGTCCTCGTCCTCCTTCGCCTCCTCACCGCGCTTGGCCTTCTTCTCGGCCGGGCCGTCGACCTCGCGCGTCAGCTTGTCAAAGTACCGGCCCTCGAGGTCGTCGTCGTCGTCGTCGCCACGGCTCTTTCTCTTTCTCTTGCCGGCCTTGGTCGGTGCCGGCGCCGTCTCTGGGGCGGTCTCTACCTCGTCGTCGTCCTCCTCCTCATCATCGTCCTCCTCCTCGTCATCGTCGTCATCCTCGTCATCATCCTCCTCCTCCTCATCCTCCTCCTCCTCCTCGGCTGCCTTGGCGGCTTCCTTCTCCTCCTTTGTCAACGGCTTGACAGTCGACGCAGGAGCGGCTTTCGGCTTCGGTTCGATGAGTGGCTCGTACTTTGGCTTCGCGCGCGGCTCGACAGGACCAAGCTACAGAATGTCAGTCATCTCAACTACCATCACGACCACCACCAAAGAATCAACATACACTGGACGCAAAGAGAGCGTCGAGGGTGGGGTCCACCGCCTTTTTTGAAGCAGAAAGAAGGGATTTTCTAATTTGTTAGCATGCATGGTAAAATCGACCATCCTGGATAACGAGCCAACTCACAAAGGTGCCATTGTGCCGTTTGGTGATGTGCTGTGTGGACGTCGACGGAGAGGCAGCGCAGGCGATCGGGGGCTGTTGCTGCGGTTTTGCTGCGTCGAAGAAAAACGGGCAGAAAAAAAAAAGTAACAAAAACCCAAATTTGGGACACGATAAGGCTTATCGGAGGTGGCTGTGATTGGCTGTTGCTAGGATATGGGTCCACCGGTAGAGTACTTGGAGGTACTGTGAAGCTGCCAAAAGAGCACGTACTATGTTGCAAGCTAAAAAGTACCTGCAAGTACTCTCCCGTCGCCCGCGGTTTTGTGGAGTCACACATTCTGCCGGCCGAGACCGCCCGCACGAGCAGCCCATGCGGTCATTCGCTAGCGCACTTTTTTTCCTTGAAGGCGCGAGTGGAGAGAGGAGAAGGCCGAGATTAGAGGGAGGTACTCTGTAGGGGGGGAATACATAGGGGGAGAGCCAGACGCTACGGGTACCTACAGCAGGCCCCAGTACCTCCAGCAAAGCCCCCCCAGAAGGCCCAGCGGCTTGGCTTCTCACTCACACGCTCGCGCAAGTCCCTCCGGTTTTCTCGCAGTTCCTCCTCCCTCTCTCTCTCTCTCGCTCTCCTCCCACACACACAAACTCTCTCCACACACCACCCATTCTTTCTCGCCTTTCTCGCCTTTTTTTTGCTCGATCATCACCGGGATTGTCTCATCGCAACGCCAGGCAAAAGGCTTTCTAGATCGGATACTCTCTGCGCAGCGGACTGTGCTACTTTGTTTTTTTTCATTCTGCTTTGGCACGCCTGTGTCAACAGCTTTGCAGCCCAGCTCTCGAGGGGTCGACGTCCCCGGGACCGTCGCTATTCTCGGTTACTCTCGATCTTTTCCTCACTCACTCCCTACTCCCCCCCCAATGGCCGCCGACGACTTGCTCGCGGCCGCGGCTGCCGTCGCCTCGAGCCCTCCACTCCCGCCACAACCCGACACGGCGCTCAGCAACGCCTCGAGCCCGCTCACGGAGGTCGAGGATAAGGACGGCGACCCCGACGACATGGAGCTCGACGGCCCAGCACACAAGTCGTCGTCCTCGTTGAGTAACGACGAGGACGAAGACGAAGAGGAGGAGGAGGAAGAAGAAGAGGAGGACATCGCTGTCAGCAGGAACCACAGAACGCGGACGACGCGGTCACAACAACGGGCACTCCCGGCAGCAGCAGCAGCAGCAGCAGCAGCAGCAGCAGCGGCGGCGGCGGCGGCGGCAGCGGCGGCGGTGTCCGACAACGACGACGAGTCGGCGCTGTCCGAGGTCGAGCCCGACACCAACGACTCGGAAGCCGAGACCGAGCGGCTCTACGCGACGCCGACCAAGGCGAAGAACATCAAAGACAGTGGCGCGGCCGACGTCGACAGCAGTCCCGAGCCGGCGACAGCCAGCCCGACCAAACGACTGGCAGCGCAGCAGCATCAGCAGCGCGCAACCGCCGCCGCCACATCCGCCGCCGCGCGCGACCGCACATTCCAAGCCAGCCCTAGTAAGCTGAAGCAGCAGTTGCGGGCCGACTCGGACGGCGACGACCACGACCACGACCATCACGACGACCACGACGACGCGCTGGCCGATGCCGAGGACGAGGCGGACAACGAGGCCGACGGTGAGGACGAGGCAGCGACGACCGACGGACGCGAGACAACGCGCAGCAGCCGTCGGCGGTCATTGGCGGCGTCTAAAGAACAGACCAAGGCGGCGGCGGCGACATCATCAATACCCACGGAGAAGAATGGTACAAAGGACGACACAGCCAAGAAGGTGGACGGCGTAGAAAAAGAAGCAGCAGTAGGAAGCGTGCCGGCGGCACCGACACCGGTACTACCCCACAGCCAGCGCGCCAACGCGAACACGAACGCGGACACGCGGAAACGGAAACGGTCGCCGACGACCGACCCATCCGAGTCGGACCAGCCACTGCGGAAGCGCACAGGGACCGGCGCGGGTACGACCGCCGCGATTGCGGAGGCGGACGACGTGGACGGCAACAAGAAGGCAAAGGCGGCGGCAGCGACGGCGACCGCGGCGCCGTCGGCAGCGGCGACAGCGTCGAAGCGGGCGACCACGAATGGCGTCGCTGCGGGCGGCGACGACGACGCGGCTGACGCAGCGAGCGACGCCAAGAACAACGACACGGGCGACAACTCGGCCGAGGGCACAGCGAGCGACACCTTCCGGACACGGCGGTCGAAGCGCGGCAGTGCGAAGCGGCGCGGCGGCGGCAAGGGCTCGGACGACGAGGGCGACGCGAACGAGGCACAGCACGACACGCACGACGCACACGACGACGGAATACCGGCCGACGACGGCGAGGGCGCAGCAGACGACGATGCGGCGGCGGCGCACGGCGAAGACGAGCCGGACGGCGACGTGGACGAGGAAGCAGAGGCGGCGCACCGCAACGAGGAAGAACGTATGGACCACCCGAACCCCCCCATGGCGATAGCGACGGCGACGGCGACGGCGATGCAGGCGACTGCTCCGACGGAGACCGACCGAGAAGACGGCGTCGACGGCGGCGACGGCGACGGCGACGGCGATGACGCCGAGGACGTTGACGATGCATACGCAGACGCCGACGCAGACGAGGAGCGCGGGACTCATGCTAACAAAGTGGATGCGACAGTGGAGAGAAAGAAGGCGGCCCTGGAGAACCTGAGCGCCATTGAGAAGCAGTTTGCATCATTTCGCGACAAGTGAGTGCCTCAGTTGATTCGATAAAAGATGAATACCGACTGACAAAACAACCAAACAGACTCTACCAAGAACGGCTGGACCAGCTCAACCACGAGGAGGCGATGCTGCAGGGCGACAACCCGACACACCCCGAGTACCTGGCGATGATGCAGTGCATCGACGCGCGGCGCGACGAGAAGAAGCGCATCATCGAGACGGAGCTGGCGCTCAACATGCAGACGCTGAGCCGGTGGGCGGTGGCGCGGCGCAGCCACATCCACGGGCAGTACTTTCAGAGCATCCGCGAGTCGCGCGAGATGGTGCTGGAGGAGCTGGGGCGGCAGTGGTACCAGATCCAGCAGCAGCGGCGGCGCCACGCGGCCAACACGATCCCGGACTATGGGCTGCGGTTCCCGGCGTCCAAGCACCAGCGCATCCGCGACGCCGTGACGTACAACAAGGAGGTGTCGATCCTGGCGGGGCTGGCCAAGTACGAGGGCTTTCCGGCGGCGCCGTCGATCCGGGGGGCGTCGCACGGGCAGGTGGATGATGATCTGGATGCGATCGCGGTGGGTGGCCCTTTTTTGACTGTTCCGGATGTTCTGGGACACATGCTAACATCATCAGAGAGGACGACAGGCTGAGCCACGGGCACCGCCGCCGCCGCAGCCGGTGGCCGTGCCGCATCATGCACAGCCGGCATCGCACGCCCACATGCAGCATGCCCACCACATGCAGCACGCCCATCACGCACAACACGCACCGCCGCCGGCACAGTACCAGCAGGGCAACGGCCTGGCCTCGGGCTACGCTGGAGCAGGCGGCCACAGCAACGGAACCATTATGAATGGCCACAGCAACGGCCACGGCCACGGCAACGGCCACGCCGTACCAGCCGGCCCGGCGCACATGCCGGTGTCCTTCCACAGCCTAGGGGCAGCAGGTCAGCAATTCTTGGCGAGCACGCCGTGGGCGAACCCACACCACCCCCTCCACCATCATCACCGTGACGATCACCATATTCAACGACAGCAGCAGCAGCAGGCCCAGCAGGCCCAGCAGGCCCCAATATTATCCGGGCCCCCTCTGGCGGCAGTGGTGGGTTTTTCTCCTCCAGCAGCGGCAAGCAACACCAACGCAGCACGTCCGGCGCAGCAGCAGCCGCCGCAGCCGCCGCAGCCGCCGCAGCCGCCGCAGCCGCACCAACGGCAACAGCCCCGACCGCGAAAGCCATTACCACAGGGCGGTAACCGCGAATCGGCAGCGGCGCAAGTCACGGCCTAGCTGACACGTGATACCGGCCCGCACCGTCTATGACCACTGTCACATGACCTCCGCGATGCAACAGCTCGTCTCATCCAAGCTTCACCTTTTGTCACCAAGAGGACCACGTTCTACATGCTTCTTTGCTCTACTTTTCTCGACTACTCTTCTCTTGTACATCTTTTGCTCGTCCTCCACGAGGCCATGGCCAACCAGTTTATTGTTTCTGTTTCTGTTTCTGCATGTCTTTTTATCGCATTGTTTCTGCGCTTCTGCTCGGGTCGAGTTCGGGTCTCTTTTGTTCCATGATTCTCCCTGGGGTTGGTCCTATCTGCTGTGTTTTATTTGTGGTCTCTTTCTCTCTCTCTCTATGCGGACGCCTGGCTAATAGTTGTTTGCTTTGTTATTGCATATCGGAGTAGTTTTTATTATATATACCAATGGACCGCATTGTGCGCTGCCTACAAGAGTGACCAGTGAACAGTTGAGAGATGGTTCTATTCGTCGTAAATATATACTGCTATGCTTTTCATCCCGTTCCACGCTACTTCTTCCCTGCTGCTTGTGCTTGTGCTTGTATCTGCGACGGCGACGTACCCGCGGGCACGGCCGGCTCGTCGGGCACCTTGACGTCGGAGAAGTCGTCCTGGCCGACGACGTTGATTGTGTAGGCGTCTGTTTGTTAGCGGGCATTTCAATACGACAGATACGGTGAGACGTACAAACACCCAGGGCCACGGCCGTGATGCTCAGGCCGAGGACGGCGTTCTTGACGAGGTACGGCCGGCGCGCGCGGATCAGGGCCGGCGACTGGCGCATGCGCCGGTCGTAGTAGGAGGAGTGTTCGACGCTGGGGGTTAGCAAATCTCTTTTTGGATTAAAAACAATAGGAAGACCTACCCAGACATGATGATTGTGAGGTTGCTCGTGCTGTCGTCTGTCGTGATGTTGCTCAATGTTTGCTACCGAAAATTACTTAGGTGAATGATGACTAAGTTGACGTCGTACGACTTTGGTGGATGATTAATTGGATGACTAAGCCGTGTACCCACCCGCCTAACCACATCCGAAGGACTCCACCACCATCGCGCTATCGACGTGCCTCTGGGATCGTTTTCGTGTCGTGCAGCGTCGTCGTTGTCGTCGAGAGTGCTTCACGGAGTACACCACCTGCAGCATCCAACTTGCACGCCCCCTCGACGAGTTCACCTGCGTCGCACACACAAGACGCAACCACCAGCGACAGCAGGTCATCAGTCAGCGTCCCCCTTGCCGACATCCAGCCGCATCTCTTCCGCGAGCGACGGCGATGATCTACATTCCCGTGACGTCGCAACATTGCCATATCTGAGCTCGCCATATTTCAGCATCGCGTGTTTAAGTCGGTCATCGATCATCGGTTTTGTTTTGTTGTCGTCTTCCTCATCCATCGCCACCGCACACCTCGCATCGCCAGTCTTGATACTATTTACTCTACAACAACCCTCTACAACAGCCGACATGGCTTCGGCTACCGCTGTCGCGTCCTCGTCCAACGGGGCGCAGATAACGAACGCCGGCAGCAGCAGCAGCAGCAGTTCATCTCAAGCTCCGGCCGACACCACCACCTCCGCCACCACCACCACCCAGGACTCCATCCAGGAACAGATCCGCCAGCTCGACGATGCGCGCAAGCTCGTGCTCGCCAACGTCGGCCACTACCCCATGATCGTGCAGGGCATCCTGCCGATCCTCAACCCGTCGTCGCTGCCGCCGCTGCGGCGATGGGGCGCGGATTTCCTGGCCGAGGCGTTTGCGGCGCCGTCGATGCCGTCGCGCGAAAAGGAGAGCCTGAGCCTGCTGGTGTTGGAGAGCCTCAAGGGCATGCTGGAGAACGGGGGGCACGAGGACCCGTTTGTGCTGCGCAGCGTGATCCAGGCGGCGTCGAGTATTTACCCGCTCGTTTTGCGGTGGATGTACGTCTTCTATACTTTTTATGTTTGAAAAAAGAAAGTACTGACCAACAGCATCAACAACTCGTACGACACGGCCACGTGGGAGCGCATCGGCGTGATCAAGTCGCGGATCCTGCGGCTGTGGGACTCGCCGTCGCCGTCGGTCAAGATCTGCTGCATCAAGTTTGCGCAGCGCGTCGTGCTGGCCCAGACGCTGGCGCCCAGCGTGGATCATCGGGTATGCTCTCTCTCCTTTTATTATATATATAAACAAAATAGCAAACCCCCCCCCCCCCCCCCCCCAGCGCGATGGCCTCGATGTCTCCCTCAAGCTCATCCCCGCCAACCACCCGCTGCTGGACCCGCGGCATCTCGAGGCCGAGGCCACCGGCCTGCTGGACCGCATGCTCAGCGAGCTGCAGGACCACGGCAGCGACGCCATCATTGTGGACGCCACGCTCAACACGCTGTCGATCCTCGTGCGCACGCGGCCGTCGACGGCCAACCGCATCGTCAACGCCATCCTCAAGTTTGATCCTCTCCGACTCGCCGCCACGGGCGCCCAACTATCGCCGCGCACGCGCGTCATGGTCAAGTCGATGGAAAAGACGACGCGCATGCTGCTGATCCACCTGACCAAGCGCGACCCGCACAGTCCCTTTTACAAGCGCATGGTGCAGCAAATTGAGCGGCTGATGCGCAGCAAGGCCGAGCTGCTGGATGACGCGGGTGGTGGTCGCAAGCGCCATCCGGCCGACGCCCAGACCGGCGATGCCAAGCGGCAGAGGATGACGGGAAGTACCTCACAGCAACAGCAACTGTCCCTGCCGCAGCGGCCGCTGTACGTGGACATCCCGCCGCTGGGCCCGCCGCCGCACAGCCTGGCCGACGTGTTTGCGCTAACAACGAGCCCGCAGCTGCGCGCGTTCAACGCGTCGGCCGTGCCGCTCGAGCTCGTGGCCAAGATCAGCGTGGCCACGCTGGCGCGCCTGGACCCGGCGTTCTTGCAGCGCGCCATTGCCGGCGTGCGCGACCGGCTGACGGCGCTCGACGCAGCGGCCACGGAGGTGGCGGGGGGGGCAGGGGGAGCGGCGGGGGCTGGTGGGGACGGCGAAGGTGAGGATGAGGACGATGATGACTACGAGCCGGATTTCTCGGCGGCCGAGGACACGGAGCAGATTCTGAACAAGCTCGACGGCGAGGGTTCGATGCCGGCGGCGGCTGCCAACCAGACTACTTCGGACACAACAACAGCAGCAACAACAACAACAACTGTGGCACGCGCGGACGCATCGTCTTCACTCGGCCTAGGCGCGTTCCGGCTGCCGCCGGCGCCGGCGCTGTCGACGGAGCAGGCGGTCCAGGTGGGCCAGGCGACGGTGCTGCGGGTGTTTGGCATGATGCAGGAGGCGGAGGAGTCGTCGGTGGCGGCGGCGGCGGCACCAATAACAGCGGCTGTGGGCACGCGCAGGCCGGGCAAAGCCGGGTTGAATAGAGTGGCGGCGGCGGCGTTTGACAAGGACGCGTGGCTGACGATTCTGACGCGGCTGGCGACGCGGTCCGTCAGTGGGCTGGGGGGGGAGGACGAGGAGGGGGATGACGGGGAAGAAAAGGAGATGGTCAAGCATGAACCAACGGACACTGCCCCCCCCCCACGGCCGGTGCTCAGCGACAAGATCCGCGAGCTGCTGTTCCGCTACGTGCTGGAGGATTTCCGCAAGCGCATCGACACGGCCATTGCCTGGCTGTGCGAGGAGTGGTATGTGTGTGCCCTGGAGCCGAATAGAGGGAAGAAAAAGACCGCCTACGACGAATGGGCCGTCAAGGTGCTCGACGGGTTCGTGCCGTACCTGCACACGCAGGACAAGAAGGTGCTGACGCGCTTCCTCAGCGGCATCCCGGCCCTCAACGCCGACCTGCTGCAGCGCGTCAAGAGCCTGTGCCGCGACCCGTCCATGGTGCTGGTGGCGCTGACGGCGCTGCTGTACCAGCTCAAGATGCGGCCGCCGGCGCGCGCGCTGGCGTTGGATACGATGCAGGAGATTTACGTGGAGTTTGAAGACGCGCGCGCCATGACGGCCAAGTACTTGGCGGTGTACCGGCCCGAGTTTGTGGCGGCAGAAAGAGAAAAGGAGGAAAAGGCGGCGAAGGAGAAGGAGGCGGAGAAGGAGAAGGGGAAAGAGGCGGAGGAAAGCGGGGCCGGGCCGGCGAACCCGGACACCACCTCCGCTCCCGAAAACCCGGACACCGCCTCCAACACGGCCACGCCAACACCGGCATAGCCCTTGATTTAATTACTCTTAGTTTATTCCCAGGTTTACTCGTATGTATTTTACTGTACAATCCCGGTCGCGCCGGACGGACGCAGGATAGATTATGTCGACAATTTCACTTTTCACTAGTTCTCGCAGGATAAATAATGTACCAATTTCAGCTCGTCTAATACTAATGCAATCCCAACACAGACAGCTACTGCCCAAGGTAGTCCCGCGCAATGACCGCCGCCTCCTCGTCCGTCGGCAGCGGCGCCTTGCGCGCGGCGTCCGCCTTGGCGCGGTCGAACCGCCACAGGCCGCCCGTCTTGTCGCTGTCGCCGTCGGCGGCCAGCCCGACGTAGGCCGCCAGGCGGTTGAGCGCGTCGTCGTCCCCCGGCACGGCCGAAAAGTACCGGCGCTCCCAGGTGCGGCCCTCGGCCTGCTCGCGGGCGCGCGCGTCGCGCTGGGCGTTCTCGATCTTGGTCTTCTCGGTGCTCAGCGTGTCGAGGTCGCCGGCGGCCACGGCGGCGGCCACGTTGCGCCAGGCGCGGCGGCTCTCGAGCGGGTGCTGCGCGTCGAGCGGCTTGACGGTCAGGGGCACGAGCGGCGCCTGGCTGGGCTCGTAGCTGGCGACCAGCGTGCCGGCGCCGTTGTGCTTGGCGCTGCCCTTATAAATAGAAAACTCCTTGGTCCACTGGCCCGTGGCGTTGTACAGCACGTCCTTGTCGCGGCCCGTGGGGTACAGCACGGCCGTGACGCTGTTCTTCTTGCCGCTGAGCCAGCCCTTGCCGCTGTAGTCGATGCGCGCCGTGTAGCCTGTCGACGACGTAATGTACGACGCGCCGTCCAGCTCGATGAAGGGCGCGCCAAACAGCAGGCCCTCAATGTGGAGGGAGGGCAGAGTGATCAGGTAGCGGTCGGGTTCACTGCCCGGCACCGGCACGGTCAGCAGCGCGTGGCCAATCTGCTTGATCATAATGGTGCTCTTGAACGACGCCTTTTGCGCATTGTACCCTTCCAGGTGCACGCCCGTCGGCAGGTTCGTGATGCTGTAGGCCGTGGCCGGCGGGTGGTGGCTGACCTGCTCGCTGATCAGCTCGGTTGTGCCGCTGCCGCCAGAATCGTCCTCCCATGTGCCCAGGAACAGCTCGCCCAGGAACGGGTTAATCGGCTTCTTCTCGTTGCCGTACTGCTCGCTGCGGCTGGCGTACTGCTGCTTGAGCGTCGACAGGAACCACTTGAGCACCAGCACGGCGCGCTTCTCGGCGTCGGGCTCGGCGGCCGGCGCGGCAAACAGCGACGGGTGCTCGGCCCAGTACGAGCTGAACTCGGTCAAGCTCTTGGCCGACACGATAAAGGGGGGGGCGGTCAAGCTGGAGAGGTCGCCATTGAAGGAAGCGATGGACTGCTGTTGTTAGTTGCGAGCTTCAACCTCCAAAACAGCTTGCTTGCCAGCAGCACCCACCTTCATAAAAGACGTCCAGCTGCTGCCGCTGGCCTGGGCGGCGGCCGACGACGGCGCGGTCTGCGAGGTGGAATCCATGGCGGGGTGGTGGTCGTGGCGGTGTTTTTTGTCGTGGTGGTGGTGGTGGTGGGCAGAAGCGGTGGTCGAGGGCTGCATGAGCTGGTTATTTATTTATCTATTAGTATTTCCCAGTACATAACACAGCCGCTCGTTGTTGGGACCACAGGGGACCACGTCTGAGACCGCTGGAATGCTGGCTGGCCACAAGTGGAGCACCACAACGCGAATACGGATATATCACACGTACGTCGGTATTCTCTTGGCAGGTATTAATGTCTTGGCCAACAAAATAAACTCATCAAATCACACAAAAGTGAGGCAATTCACTCTCGAGGAGGACCGTGACGTGTCGACGGCGTGGGAGCACCAGAGCAGCGTGGCAGAGCTCTAGCTTTTAGCGATAGTGCAAGCAAGGCAGCGGTCGTATTCGTAAGACGGGCGGGCAAATGCTGCGGGCGCAGGTACTGGGGATGGCGATCGGCGTCGTGATGGGTGCGGCAAAGGGGGAAGAGGAAAAAAGGGAAAAAGCAGAGCTGGCGGACATCGGATGCGGCTTTGGGCTGATGTGGGGCGGGCCATGATTGGCTGGTCGTGGACTGACGTCACGATACGAATACGAGTTGTTGAGGCACGTGATGCAGGTATTATATGTGGTCACGTGCTAAACATGCACAATGAGCAATGATGCAGTAATGCACACGGCCAGCTGGACCAACGTACGAGTACATGAGCAGCACGTAGAGTCCGACTTGCGGCACCTTGACTCTGTCGCGTGCAGCTGGGACCTGTCGTCTGCAGCGACTGTTGCTTGTAGTCCTTGCCGATGCCGTTGAGGTCGTTTGTGGCCCTGGAAGAACACCGCAAGCCAGTCTGCTTCTCGAGGTTGGCCGCGTGGTTCTTTATTGATATTCTTTGACATTTTCGAGTGTATTGTAATATATAAAGAGAAAGTGTAGTCCGAAAGTCAGTCAGAACAGTCATCAGCGAGTATGCCGACTATTCGTCAACCTCATCTTAATAAGAAATAAGTATGAACTCTCTTCGTCTGTTCCTTTCTTCCTCCTGGTTGATAACTCTTCAGCCGTCACTCTATCCATCAAATCAACAAATCAAACCAACAGCCGACTATAGTAGACGCCACAGAAGCTGCAGCTGCAGCAGATCACCGATAGCATAGCGTTGATAGCGTCTCGATAGCAAAGATAGCCTCCGCATTCTACTGACGGGTCGGAACATTTTGTGTACTCTGGAACACTAGTTATTGGTGCCTTGTAGACAGCTTCACAGTGACGTCTACCTTTCCATCCTTATCCTACCATCTTATCTATACTTTCCTCCCTCCTCTACCTCTAGCTTACCACGACCCGTCTTACAGTAGACACGGGCTATCGTATCTCGTCCTGTGTTGTCTCATCTTCTAGATTGTCTCATCTTCTTTTGCATTTTTAACAACATGAAAACCTATCTTGTTAATTGATCATCTATTTCACATCCTTTCCTATCACTCATTGTCTCACCCTAAACCCAAAATGACCCCCTGGCAGGATGTCGTCGACAGGAAACGCGCCGAACAGCTCGCCCGCATCCCCGCCGCCTGGCGGCTGCCCCCCGACAAGTACCCCGCCGACGGCACCGTCGACGTCCGCCCCGTGGCCGCCGCCTGCGGCATCCTGTCCGAGCGCGAGCTGCTCATCACGGGCCCGACGTACGACGCCACGGCGCTGGCCGCCGAGATCGCCAGGGGCACGTACTCGGCCACCGAGACCGTCACGGCGTTTTGCAAGCGCGCCGCCGTCGCCCAGCAGCTGTGCTGCTGTCTGACGGAGATTTGTTTTGCCGAGGCCCTGGCCAAGGCGCAGGCGCTCGACGCGCACTATGCGGCCACGGGCGGCGCGACGGTCGGGCCCTTGCACGGACTGGCCATGACCTTTAAAGAGTGTTTTCATATTCGCGGGTTTGACCACAGCAACGGCTACGTGGCGCGCTGCTTCGATCCTTCGACCACCACAACGCCCATCATCGCGCTGGCCGAGGCCGCCGGCGCGTGCGTCATTGCCAAGACCAACGTGCCGCAGACGATGCTGGTTACCGAGTGCCACAACAACGTGTTTGGCCGCACGCGCAACCCGGCCGTCGGCCACCTGTCGAGCGGCGGCAGCAGCGGCGGCGAGGGCGCGCTGGCCGCGTTTGGCGGCACCGCCCTGGGCGTCGGCACCGACGTCGCCGGCTCCATCCGCCTGCCGGCCGCCTTCAATGGCATCTACGGCTACAAGCCGTCGGCCGGCGTGCTGCCGTTTATCGGGTACGCGCCCTCGGGCTGGGCCGGCGTCAACAACGGCATCCCGGCCGTGCTGGGCCCGCTGGGCCGGTCCGTGCGCGACCTGCGGCTCTTTACGAGCGTTGTGCGCGCCCAGAAGCCGTGGACGTTTGATCCAGCTGTCATCCCGGGCATCATCGAGTTTCCGATCTCAACTCCCCCCTCCAAACCCGTCGTCGGCATACTGTACGAGTCCGGCGTCACGCCGCACCCGCCCGTGCGCCGCGCGCTGCGCGCGGCCGCGGCCAAGCTCGCGGCCGCCGGCTACGATGTGCGCGACTTTACGCCCGTGTGCCCCGACTTCGGCGCGATCCGCGACGTCGCCGCCGCCCTGCTGACGTCCGACGGGCTGTCGTACCAGCACCAGGTGCTGGCGCAGGCGGGCGAGCCGGCCGTGCCGTCCGTGTTGGGGTTCGGCTACTGGGACAAGCCGCGGCTCGCGCACGAGCAAGTCTGGGCGCTGGGCGCGCGGAAAGGCGCGCTGCAAAAGGCCATGCTGGACGCGTGGCAGGCGCTGGGCATCGACGTGCTGGTGGCGCCGACGGCGCCGCACACGCCGGCGCCGCCGGACCGCTGCACCACGTCCGAGGTGTACACGGTGGCCTGGAACGTGATGGACTACCCGGCGGTGATTGTGCCGTTTGGCCGGGCGGACAAGACGCAGGACCAGCCGGACGGTGCGTTTACGCCGAAAAACGACTTGGACGCGGAGATTCAGACGTGGTGTAGGTTTTTTTTTCCCCTCCTTCCTTATTCTGAAGGAAACTGCTAATAACCAGATGACGCCGACCTCATGGACGGCGCGCCGACAGCGCTGCAGCTGGTTGGGCCGCGGCTGGGCGACGCGGCGCTGCTTGCTCACGTCGAGGAGCTCGATGCCGTTCTCCATTCTTAGTCGCGATGGGCTGCGTGGATGACATAACACGGGCAGTGATCTGATTGGCTTCCTGTATTACACGTGACCCGCTGGACTCCACCGCCGATACCCCGCCGATCCTTATCGTTATCTATGCTATCTTAGTGCTACCCCGCTTTTGCCGACTGGGACACAATCTCATCACCACTCGGCATTCAGACCTCAGCTGGCTTGCTGTTCTACCGTGCCGTTCTGCCGTGTAGATGGGAGGTGGACTATTGGTATTTATATCCTTGTGAACGTAGATTAGGAACGTCATATTCTCGTGTGAATGTGAATACTAAAGACACCCCCTGTATGGACAATCCGCAGCCGAACAAGTCAATGAATCCAGACGACGATCATCTTATCATATAGTCCTGTAAGCTATCTGATCGAACTACCTCGGTTCTTGTTTTCATCATTATATTATAGATCGGCAACCGAAGCTACAACAAAAAGGTCCCAGATGTAAGCCCCATCATGCCTCCGCTGTACAACGTCTGCCTCATCGGCTCCGGCGGCGTCGGCACCATTGCGTCGCTCGTGCTCACCAAGTCGGGCCGCGCCCTCGTCACCGCCGTCCTGCGGTCCAAGTACGCATACGTCGCCGAGCACGGCTGGGACATTGAGTCGGTCGACCACGGCTCGTTGGTTGGGTGGAAGCCGCACCGCATTGTCGGGTCTGTTTCGGATGCTGCCACCAGCGAGGATGGAAGCTCTATAAAATACGACTTCGTGGTCGTGTGCACAAAGCAGCTGCCGGACCGCAGCCCCGTGGTGCCCCTGATCGAGCCCGTGGTGACGCCCGGGCACACGGCCATTGTGCTGATCCAGAACGGCATCGGCATCGACGCGCCCGTGACGGCGCGGTGGCCGGCCAACGCCGTGCTCAGCAGCGTCAGCCACATTGGCAGCAGCGCGGCCGCGCCCAACAAGGTGACGCAGATTGGCCGCGACGTGAGCAAGGTCGGCGTGCACGCGGGCGCGGTCGACATTGCAGAGGAATACATCAGCATGTACCGCGCGGGCGGCGCGGCCGAGATCGAGCTGGCCGACGACATTGCGGCGGCGCGCTGGGAGAAGCTGCTGTGGAACGGCACGTTCAACACGGTGTGCGCGCTGACGCGGACGGACGTGGGCGCCATCCAGCGCAGCCGCGGCCGCGAGACGCTGCTGGTGCCCATGATGCACGAGATCTGCCGCATTGCGGCGGCCGACGGCCACCGCCTGCGCGACGGCATCGTGCCGTGGATGGCGTACCGCCTGCCCGACGACTGCCCGTACCGCGCCAGCATGCTCGTCGACATCGAGGCCGGCCGGCCCATGGAGCTCGAGGTCATCCTGGGCAACCCCATCCGCGCGGCGCGCCGCCTCGGCGTGGCCACGCCCGTCATGGACACCGTGTACCAGCTGCTGCTCGTCGAGCAGTGGAAGATTGACCAGGGGGTGAATACTTAGGAACTCAATTCATTCATTTCATAACATATCATAAATCACAAGATAAATGCATTGCTGGACGCCTGCGCCAGCTGCATCCAGTCCCAGGGCGCGCCGCGGTCGCGCGCGCCCCAGATGTGCTCCGTGACAAACGCCTTGGTGCGCCGCGCCGTCGCCGTCGGCCGCGCCCGGCACACCGCGTCAAACAGGCCCCGGGCCAGCGCGCGGTCGCCGGGCTGCTGCAGCTCGCACGCCGCCACAAACAGCGGCCACAGCGACAGCTTGACATTGTCGTCGTCGTCGTCGGCCGCCGGGCCGTGGATGTGCATCATGACCTCGTACGCCATTGCCAGGGCGGTTCTATCATCGCAGCTGCTACCCGCCCGGTGGAACAGCCGGAACAGATACAGCAGCGCCGCCGCGCGCCAGGCCGACGCGTGCAGCAGCAGCGCGCGCGCCGTCTGCAGCAACAGCGCGTCGTCGTGCACGGGGCGCCACGCGAGCAGCTCCGCGCGGATGGCGGCCGCGCGCGCAGCGAGCTTGTCCTCCTCCAACACCGCCGCCGCCTGAACATCCCCTGCCAGCTCGGCCAGCCGGTACAGGATCGGCGTCAGCGTCGCCGTCAGCCCCAGCAGCCGGTCGGCATGCCGCGTGCTGTAGTCGTCGAGCCACGCGGCCGGCCGGAGCGCGGGCCGCCGCATGCGCGACAGCGCCTGCAGCAGGTCCTGCCGCGCCAGCACCTTGGCAAAGTACTTGGCCGTCGCGCTCAGCCCGTCGTCGTCGTGGCCTGGGCCGCGACGCGTGTGGGGCTCGACGACCCGCGCGACGCGGTCCAGCAGGACGGCCAGGCTGCCGCCCTCGCCCTTCTCGATGAGCAGGCGACGGAGCAGCTTGGCCTTGCGGCTCGACACGGCCGTCGTCGAGGGGCCCGCATAGTAGTTCTCGCCAATGACGCACAGCGACCCGCCCACAGCCACCGGGCAGACCTGCAGCATCGCGAGCACGGCGCCGTTCATCTCATTGATAAAAAACGGGCTGCCGATGACCATTTCGGCCGGGTGCCGCGCAAAGTACAGCTCCATCAGCATCTTGTCCTGGGCCAGGACGTGGGGCAGCGGCAGGAAGCTCGGGCCGCGCACCGGTGCGGGGACGGGCGGTGGTGGTGGCGGCGGCGGCGGCGGCGGCGGCGACCACAGCCCCGCGACATCGAGGACGGGTGAGCGGCGGGACCGCGCGGCAGCACCGGGCGACACAACTTCGGCATCAATGCTGTCGTCGTCATCGCTGGCGGGGGTGTGGCCAGGGAGGGCGACGGAGACGGTCAAGTCGGGGACGTCATAGAGGTCAGGGTAGAGTTCGTCCTCCGTGTATGGTGGTGCAATACAAGCCGTGTCTTCCAAGGCATGGATGCTGGCATCTCGACGTCGCCAACTTCCTCGGGCCAGCTGATGGGTGCCCACGACATGTCGACAGCGGACGGCAGGGCATCATCGAACAGCATGGCCGGCATGGACGTCTGCGTGGTCTGTAGGTCATGACGCAGAGACTGCAGATCGTGACCCAGTGGCAGGGGCATGGACACCACCGGCTCCTCCATGGACTCCATCAGCATCGATCCCATCGGACCCATGTACGGCTCGTCCGCGCACATTGCCGTCGGTTCCCATGCTTCTGGCATGGAATCGGGCGGCGACATGACTTGTGGTGGCTGTGGCTGCGGCTGTGGCTGTGGCAGTGGTGGGAGTGACGGCTGTGGTGGCCGTGTATATAGTGTGTATGGATCACCGGCGTGTCGCATGCTGCTGCTGTGGGAGCGGGCGTGGATGCGACGGGCAGCACGGCCGCCGCGTGGCGTGTGCGTTGGAGGCTGTAGACCATCCCTCGCGTGGGTTGCAGAAGGCGACTTTGGCTTGGTGGTCGCCGTGTCAAAATACCCTCGACAGCTGCGGTTGCGACGCGCGCATGTGCCGCACGCCGGGTGCACCTCGTCGCACTTGACCTTGGCCTTTTTGCAGTCGATGCAGCCCTTGCGCGACCGTGTAGCCATGATGGGATGCGTTGACGGAGGTAGCAGAGATAATACAACAATCGCCCTGGATGCGAGTCAATGTCTCGATATGGCAGGCACGGGAGTGGCACGATAGGGCGGGGCCGAAGAACGTGGCATTTCTTACGTCGTACTCCCGGGCACGTGGGCGGGGTGTTTTTGTGTGAGGCAGGCAACGGGGAAGGGGAAGGAGCAGGAACAGCCCGTGTGTGGCAGGAACGACGGACGAATAGACGGGAGGGACCGCACTTTGGCGTACGAGTACGTCTGCGGTGCGGCCACAACGTACTCGTACTCGTACAACTCACGAAGGAGCGAATAGGTTTTACGAGTAGATAACCCAGATAAAGTAGCAACTCGGATGATCACAGCTGACGACAAGAGGCGTTCGGCGAGTCGGACAAATTCATAAGAAAATAGCCCGAATTAACGGCGATAACTCCGATGCCCCGATAAGGCAGTGGCTTTGTGCGGGAAGGCGCGACTGGCGCTCGTCACGAGAGACGGCACCTTGCGAGTAATAAAAATATACCTGTGATATTTGAATTTGAATCATTATGTTGAGAGAGAACGTTAACTGCTACTAGGCGAGATATACTCTGTAGAAGCCAAGATCACGACAACAACTATCGACGCCGAGAGTGTTGGAGCCACCCTACTTATACAAAAGTGGGGTTACCAAAACGATATCCGAAGCGGCAGAGGTGCCGACATAAGGCGATCAAGGGTTTGTGAAGGATCGAGGGTGAGGATATTAGAGATAAGTAGGAGTGAGGGTGTAACTGA
Organism: Ophiostoma ips; assembly: GCA_019925475.1. Lineage (NCBI taxonomy): Eukaryota > Fungi > Ascomycota > Sordariomycetes > Ophiostomatales > Ophiostomataceae > Ophiostoma > Ophiostoma ips. Next base: position 161,609 of record JADHKN010000036.1, on the reverse strand, counting down.
GATTAGGGGATGATTGAAGATATAAAAAAAGTACCAAGACCTCTGAAGAAAAGCATGAATAATCTGAAGAGTGAAAGAAGAGAAGCGAAACGGAAACGTAGGAAAACAAGATAATAAGGGAAGAAAGAAAAGAGAGAAGCTAATTCAAATGGTTCTGCAGCTATCTACGTCCATGTACCCTGGACATCCGTTTCAGCACGGACTATCAACTTTTCTCAAGCTCAACAGCACACAATCAACTACCGCGCTTCATCTCAAAAGTGAGCTGCAGTCATCTATCATTCAGTCTATGGAATTAAGCTTGGACATTAAGTAGAACAAAAGAGGGAAGGTATAAGAGAGAAAAATCAAAAATCCAACGCCGTCGTATCACGTGCCTCACATATTCACATACTTGCTGTGCCGCCGAATGGTCTCGCCAAACTTGAAAAACAGCCACGGCACCGGCAGCAGCGCCAGCGACAGGAACCCCAGCAGGCTGCTGGCCCAGTTGATGCCCAGGTGCTCGTACATTTGCAGCACAAACAGCGGGAACGCGCCCGCCAGCGTGTAGCGCGCCAGGCTGTTGGCGCTGGCCGCGCTCGCCACCATGGCGCCCGAGTACACGTCGCCAATGTACTGCATCAGGCTGATGAAGATGCTAATGTTGCCCCAGGCAAACGGCACAATGGCCACGGCCGTGCTGGCCCAGGCCGCGTTGTGGTGGTAGCCCGACCAGCCGAACCAGAAGAGCCCGATGGGCAGGCCGACGCTGCCGATCATGGCCGCGTACAGGCGGTGCTCGGGCGGCACGGGCGCCGGGTGGTAGCGCGGCACGTGTTTTCGTTTGTACAGCAGCACGTCCGTCAGGATGACCGTGACCAGGCCCAGCACGACGCCCGCCAGCACGCCCGTGAACACGAGGCCCGACTGCTCGCGCGTGAAGCGGTAGACGAGCGTAAAGACGTAGGGCACCGCACCAAAAAAGCTGAAAAGCGTGGCAAACTCGCAGGCGACGTACAGCGACGACAGGCCGATGATGGGGTCGCGCACGGTCATGTGCAGCGGCAGGATGAGGCCGACAGTGAGAAACCCGTGGATGCGGCGGGCCAGCGACACGGGCGGCGGCAGGTCCTCCGGCGGCAGGGTGATGCCGAGCTTGCGGGCGCGGCGGCGCTTGACCACAGGGTGGAAGGTCTCGCGGCCCAGCAGCACGATGAGCAGGTAAGAAAAGGCCAGGAAAAACACAAGCGTCCACAGGGTCCAGCGCCAGCCCTTGCGGGCGGAAAAGGCACCCAGGATGGGGCCCATGCCGGGGCCCATAAAGGGCGTCATGACAAAGACGGCGACGGGCAGGCCGCGCTCGACGGGCTTGAAGGTCTCGGACAGCACGCCCGACGCAATGGCCAGGCTGGGCGAGAGGGCAAAGCCGGCGAGGAAGCGCAGGATGCAGAGGCCGGCGAGCGACGACGTGGGCACGAGGGCGCAGCCAATGGTGAAGAGGATGCCAAAGGGCGTGCCCAGCAGCATGATGGGGTAGCGGCCGACGGTCTCGGAGAGCGGCCCGCCGATGATGATGGGGCCGACGCCGAGGGCCATGACGTAGCAGGTCAGGGGCGCAATGGCGGCGGTGCTGGAGGCGTGGAAGGCGAGCATGATCTCGGCGTGGACGGGGCTCATAATGGACGTGCCGATGGACGTGGACAGGGCGATGAAGGAGTAGCAGATGACCTGCTGCCACTTGCGGTGCATGGGCCAGTTGTAGGGGTTCTCGGGGTCGGCCTCCCAGTCCCAGACGACGGGCTGGCCGGAGGCATCGACGGTGATGGGGAGGGCGGGGGGGTTCTTTTCGTTGTCGGCGTTGTCGTTGCTGTGGGCATCGCCGCTGCCGTCGGGGGGGGGCTGCTGGGACTCGGCAAAGCTAGCCTGGTCAAAGACAGCGCCAGGCGTGGCAGCTCCCGGTGTGGCGGCCCCCGGCGTGACGGCCCCCGGCGTAAGAGCCGGTTTTTCCAATATGGAGGCATGCGGGCTGTTGTTGGTCAGGGTGGCCATGTCGCCGCTGTACAGAGAGCGGGCCGCCGGCGTGTCGGTGGGCAGGGTGGCCAACGGATGCTGGCCAGTACTGTCGGCCATCGGGCAGTGTGTGTTGTTGACGGTAGACAATATCAGCTGTCGAGAGCTCGTATATCAGGCAAGCACGGCAAGCGATGCTGAGTAATGAGTGAACGCGTGACAAGTGCAGATGGATGAGGAACAGAAAGGAAGGAACCAGATCTGGGACGGCAGGAACGAGGGATGACTATATATATATTATTCACTTATTTTTATTCATTTATATACACATACAAGTACATCTATCCGTCCAAAGGGCGGCAACGTCAAGCGACGGCTTCCATGGGGCAATGGAAGATACGAGTAATAAGAATGGAAGAACAAAAACATAAAATACATAAATAGGCGGATGGGCTCGTGGCGCGGATGGGGTGCCGAGACGACGGAAAGGGATTAATAGATTTAATATTAGGAAAGGAAAAACGGCAGGTCAGGCAGGTCAAGCAGGTCGGAGCATTGGTCACGGGTTATTTGGTTGGTAGTCTAGAGTATCTAGATATGTCCAGATATGTATCTACGAGCAGTATCTAAGCTGTTCGGGTGCATGACTGATGGCTGAAAAGACGTCTTCTGTGAGAATGACGCCGGATTAATCAACAGTCGGGTGTCGACAACGCTGGCGGGATGCCCGAACGGCCGAGGACAAACGGCAGCCGTCACTAATCAATAAACCACGGGCAATAAACCACGGGCAATAAACCACGGACCAATAGACAGTACGAGTGATCATGTAAGGGTGAGCACGACTAGCAAACAGGATTTGAGAGTGAGAACGGATGAAGTTAAAGTAGAAAACAACACAAAACAAGAGAATAAGTGAAGAGAAAAAGAAAAAAGAAAAACTGCGGCTGTAAGACTTGCGTTATCTAGCCTGCGGCGTATTCCCGTCGTCACCATATTCCCATCAACCACGGTAGGGCACGATACCAGGACGCCTTGGTCCAGCACCTCTGGTTCATCAGCCGCAGGGCGTGGTCTCACTATGTCGGAGTACGAGTATGAGTACGGAGTAGGCATTGTCACTGGCGTGAGATATTGAATAAAAAAAGGACCAATGTGGGCGGAGAAGGGATAAGAAATGAGAGACAAAGAGACAGGGCAGGGGAAATAAAAGTGCAACAGCGTAGGACATGGTCGTAAGAGCCGCGAGCCGCAGTGTGCATCCTGGAAATCAATAGTTGACAGCCTCTCTGTCAGAGCCGTCAGACTGTTTCTTGCGCCAGGCCATCCACTCTTGGCATTGCCAGCATGGTCTGGTGTAAGCCGCGTCGGTCTTGTCCCAAAGCGGCATGCTCCGTGGGTGGTGAATGGTGTTTATTGTGATCGTTTGGGTACTCTTTGGGTACAGTGGTTGTTTGATTTGAATTTCTAAAGTTTTTGATTTTTGATTTTTGATTTTGATTTTGATTTATTACATTTCTCTATTTCCTCTCTAGCTAATTTTTAACTACTACTCGTAGCTTATGCTTCTCTCATATTTCAACTTCTCTCACTCTTTTTACACAACAAACAGCATCTTTTGACATGTGCTCGTTCTCGCAAGCGACAACAGCAAGCGACAACAGCAAGCGACAACACACAAGACGAACCGTGGCTATGTGCGTGCTTAGTCAGACTATAACACGACACCAAAAACGAGAAGAGACCCAGTCCCAATACCACTCGAGCCACACACGCCGTGCCAACCCGACGGCGCGAGCACACAGGCACAGCAATGACGCATGATTCACACATGCCAACAGAAGAAGAAAAAAACAGCATGAATCACGCATCGGCAGGTTTTTTTTTCTACGTTTTATTAGGCAGTGCACGTTGCATTCTGGATGGTTAGTAGTGGAAAAAGTGCCGTCGTTGGAAAAAGGGATCGCCAAGGACGATCCAAAGCGAGAACGAGCACCAATCGCAATAGTGGACAGAGGTCGTTTTTGTTAGTCCGGGCCTACGAGTATTCTGCTGGACCTCGGCAAGTCAAAGATGATATGATGTTTGTAAGAAGTGAGAAAAAAAAAACGACACCTGCTGAGACTGTGTGTGATGATGAATGGAGAAAGGGAGGACGGATGACTGCTCCTTGCTGTACGAGCAAAGTACTGAGTGCTTTGCTGAATAGATAGCAGCTCCAGGGTGTCGTCCCTTGGATCAACTAAAAGTGAGACACTGTCCGCCTGGGCGGCGCCATAAGGCTGATGCATTATTGTTTTGATTTTAGCTGAACTCTAGTACTCGTACTCGTAGAATCACAAGCATATCGTACTCGTACCGCCAGTGCGTGCCAGCAGCGCCAGCACCAGCGCCAGCTGCCACGCTACCAGCCCAGCCGTTCATGTGTCCGACGTCCGCCCGCCCCCCTTGTTTTTTCCATTTTTAAACCTCCTGTTAATCTACGTCGTCCCAAAAGGGATCCATTATCAGATGTCAAACAAATGTCGAGATGAAGAACAGTACGATACTCGTGAAAGCCCAACCTGTCATCCACTTACAAGTACGAGAGCTAACCGTCATCCACTGGTCACCGGCTCAGCTCGCCCTCCGGCCGTCCAGATTTGTCGCTTGCTCCGTGTGTGCCTTGCGTCGGCAGTGGAGACCAAATGACGCGTGGGATGCGCAGCTGTCCTACGAGTACTCGTACTCGTACGTCGTAGAGGGGGCTGTCCTAGAGAGGGCGTGGGTGGCGGTGAGTCGCGGCGGCCATCCCTTTCGTAACGATCTTCGATGCTAAAACTGGTGATGCTTACGTAATCAGACACGCCGACGTCGTCAATCGCCTGCCATCGTCTGTCATCGCCTCCAACGTCAATGCTTGGTCATTATACGACGACGCTCGTGTATCGGCCTAAGTTACAAGTACATACATGCAAGCCGCCGTCCCGTCGGGATCGTGTGGTGGCGTGGTCTAATCGCTGTGCCACGATGCCGCTCCATCGGATATGAGCCAATGCGATAACGACAACGCGGATATACGAGTACACCCTATCTGGCTGCAGACATGCTGGTGGTCACATCCGCCCCTCGACCTCGTGGGCCCACCACGGCCCCCAGTCCACCACGGTCTTGCCGTGCCGCGCCGCCTCGGCACAGAACACCACGGCGTGGCTGCGGATGATCTCCTCGAGCGTGCAGCCAATGATCTCGCGCTGTGCGCGGTCGGCGGCCCAGCCGTCGTTCTTGATGCGGTCGACGGCCAGGACGAACTGGCGCGCGAGCCCGGCATCGCCGCCGCCGTGGCCCTGGCTCTCGCGGGGCGGGGGTTGGTGCACGGTGGTGGTGCCGGTGCGAAAATCCTCGACGGTGATGGCGGCCTGGTCGGCGTAGATCTCGCCGTGCACGCCGTACAGGTGGGTGTAGCGCTCGCAGATCTTGGTGGTGTGCGCGACCATGTGGAAGGTGGCCGTCTTGGCGCCGCGGTGGTGCAGGGCGTCGGCGGTGGGGTCGCCCTCGCCCTCGGCGTCGGCCCCCGGCAGCGGATCATCGTCCCATGTCATGACGACGACCTGCTCGTCGCACACGTCATTGTCGCTCTCAAAGACGCACCGGCCAAACCAGTTGCGCCGGGCCACGTCGCCGTCGGGCGTGTCGGGCCCGTAGTCCTCGGCCAGCGTCTGCAGCAGCTTGTCGCGCGCGGCATCGGTCCCGCCGTCGGCCCCGCCGCGTACCGCATAGTCCTCAATGTCCGGTACGACAATGGACACGGGCCAGCGCATGTTGCCCGTGCCGAGCCCTTGCAGGGTGTCGCCGACGTAGATGCGCCGCGCCGAGTACTTGCAGTCGGGCTCGGCCGCACACGACAGGCAGTTGGTGGCGGCGCCGGCGCGCACGGGCTTGCGGCTGCGCGTAAACATCTGCAGGCGGCCAGACGAGGCGACGGTGGAGGGGAGGTGTGGCTGCTGGTCCGCACTTGTGAGTGAGACAGGCGAACAAAGAAGCCACAGCAGCACGTCAATGTCGTGGCAGCTCTTGGTCAGCAGGCTGGGCGCCGAGGTGCGCTCGCGGCGCCAGTTGCCGCGCACGTAGCTGTGCGTAAAGTGCCACCAGCCCACGGGCTCCGTGTGCACGACGCTCAGCACGTCGCCGATCACGCCCTCGTCGCGCACGAGCCGCCGCAGCAGCATGTTGTGCGGGCTGTAGCGGAGGACGTGGCCGATGGAGAAGACTGTTTCTGTTGTATTGTCCCGCAATGCTTTGTAAATGGCCACGCAGTCTGCCAGCGTCGTCGCCAGCGGCTTCTCGCACATAATGTGCAGCCCGCCCAGCGCCACCAGCGCCTCGATCACGGCGCGGTGCATCTCGTCCAGCACGCAGATGAACACTGCGTCCACGCCCGGCGGCACATCCGCCGCGTCAACGCCCCCCGCCGTCGCCGCGCGCTGCCGCCGCTGCGTCTCGTATGCCACAAAGTCCGGCCAGTCGGCAAACGCCTCGCCCTCGGCCGGCCCGTCGCGGCCCTGGGGGCCCCAGATGTGCTTGCGGCCCAGGGCTGTGCGCTTGTAGGCGTCGGGCTCGACGACGGCGGCCACGATGCCGTTGGTGACCCTGGCCGTGGCCTCGGCATAGGTGCGGCCGCGCGAGCCGGCGCCGATGATGAGCACGCGCGGGGGGGAGGCAGACATGGGCGGCGGCGGCTGGACGGCGATGCCGCATTCGCCCCATTCCTCTTCATTTTCAGGCATGGCGTCAGCCGTGCCTACAGGTGGCATAGATGGTGGTGTATGATGTGTATGATGTATGCCAAAGGATAGAATGATAAAGGAGAAATTGAGAAATAAGAGGTGATGCTCGGATGAGATGAGTTGAGAATGTGATGAAATCAAGTAATGGCTGAAGATAAGTAGATACGGTGAATGCCCGATGCTGTGATAGCACCTAACAAAACAGTGCTCGCACACCAGCGAGTCGATTTCTGCACTCTTGTCTGTTCTTGTTTCTTTCTCTTCTCTTCTTTTCTTTAATCTATCTTGAATTCTCTCATCTTCAATCGCTAACCATTTTATAGTCGATTACGTACTCATGCGAAAACAGAAAGGAAAAGCCAAGTAAAACAGGAAAGAGCTGCTCCAACATCGCAGCTTCCCAATGTGCTGCCAATGGCTGCCAATGCGCTGACGAATGGCCGCCCGAGCATACATCAGCAGGTTCTTCAGTACGAGTTCAGTACCTCTGCGAGTACGTACATACTCCACCGTCTAGCCCCTCTCGGGAATATTACTAAGCAGCTCACGTCTGAAGAAAACGACGACGACGACGACGATTTATCTCCAAGAATCAGCTGGCAAACACCGTCACCATGCCTTCCTATCCATCCCAGCCCCTGGTCTGGATCGACTGCGAGGTAAGATCTTCTTATTCCTTACGGCTTGCCCCCACTGACCCGCTGACACAAAAGATGACCGGCCTCAACCCCGACGAGGACGTCATCCTGGAGATCTACTGCATCATCACCGACGGCCAGCTGCGGCCCGTGACGCGCGGCATGGGCGATCCTCAGTTGCGCGGACCGGAAGCTGACGAAGAAGACCCCGGCTGGGGCACAGTGGTGCACACAACCAAGGACCGCCTCGACGCCATGGACGCCTGGTGCACGGAGCACCACGGGCGCAGCGGGCTGACGGCGGCGGTGCTGGCGTCGTCGGTGACGGCGGAGGCGGCGGCCGAGGGACTGCTGCAGTACGTGCGGCGGTTCATCCCGGAGGCGCGCGTGGGCCTGCTGGCGGGCAACAGCGTGCACGCGGACAAGGCGTTCCTGCGGCGGCCACCGTACGACCGGGTCATGGAGCACCTGCACTACCGGATCCTGGATGTGAGCACGATCAAAGAGGCGGTGAAGCGGTGGGGGCCAGGCGTCCCAAGTCAAAAAGAAAGGCCAGCCCAGCCAGCCAAGGCGGGCGCGCACCGGGCGCGGCAGGACATTCTGGACAGCATCGCCGAGGCGCGGTACTACAAGGAGCTTCTGTTTGGGGGCGGGGGGGAATAATGTTCAATGAATGATAATCAACGACTAAATTGAGATTGCTCTTCTTATGTAACATGATTCATAACGATCATAACTTCTGAAACTACCGGCACGGACCTGCCGTACATTACGCCGGACATCGTCTACCCTAATACTTCACCCCCCGCCGCCCCATCTCTTTCCGCCCCACGGCATCCTCCGGCATGACCCAGCCGCGCGCGCGCTTGGCCGCACGCTTCTCGGCCAGCTGCGGCGGCGGCATCCAGGCATCGCGCTCGGCCGCCTTGCGCCGCGTGCCCTCGGCCGGCGCGCCGATATGCGCCGCCCAGGAGCAGAGGAGGGAGGTGGTCGGGTCGGCATCCTTCTCCTGCTGCTGCGCCGCCGCCGCCATCTCGTCGCTCGCCAGCATGCACAGTCCCCAGAGCGCCAGGCCCGCCGTCAGCGGGCTGTCCTCCAAGCTGTTCGAATCGTGTTTAGCCACCGCCAGCGGCACACTGGCCACCTCGACCTGGCCAAACTGCGGCGTCGCGTCCGTGCCGTTGCGCACCACCACCAGCTCAATCTCCGTCAGGATGAACCCGTACCGGCAGCTGTGCGCCCGCATCAGGTAGTGCAGGTGCGCCAGCCCGCGCAGGTACTCGACCTTTTTAATGTTGTTGGTGGCGCCGCCCGCCGCGCGCATGCCCGTGTTGAAGCGGTCAAAGCTCTTGACCAGCCCGACGACGCGCGCCGTGGGCCGGCCGCCAAACAGCGCCGCGGCCGGCGCGCTGTCGCCCGCAGCCGTGCCCACAAAGCAGGGGCCGAACTCGCCAGATGTGTTTGACACGAGCTGCACCGGCCGCGGCGACGACAGCGCCAGCGCGGCGTTGACGCGCGGCAGGTAGTGCGCGGCGCAGAGGGCGTGCAGGTCGGCCTCGGTCTCGGGCAGCAGAGCGGCGCGACCCGGCACGGGGGCCGCGGGCAGCAGGGCCTGGGGCACGCGGCAGGACAGGACGGCGTCGGCCCCGGGCAGGGCGACGAGGGACGCCGCCGAAAAGGCGGACCAGGCGCGCACCTGGCGCACGTCCCACCAGTAGTGCTTGGTGTTGGGGTCGTGCAGGGGGTAGGCGATGGCGCGCACGAGCGCGGGCGCGGGGTTGTGCTGGGACAGGTAGGCGAGCAGCGATGTGGAGGGTGGGGGGGCTGCAGAGACGGGTGGTGGCGAAGCTGATGCGACGGAAACGGGCGAAGCCTCGCGTGCTGGGACTTGCGCTGGGACTTGCGTCGGGGCTTGCTCCGGGACATACGAAACCGCGGACGAAACCGCCGGGTACTGCTGCTGCCATGTGGACCCGAGAGAAAAGCTGGCGGGCACGGTGCCCGGGTACGGCGCGGCAAAGCCAAAGTCGTAGTCAAACTTGGCGCCGAGGTGGTGCAGGTTGTCCATGCTGCCGTCGAAGCTGTCGAAATTATCCAGACTGTCCAGACCCTGGCAGAGCAGCGACGGCGGCGGCGGCGTGGCCTCAAACACAGAGCTCGGCGTCGTGGCACGGTGGGGTGTGCTACCACCAGCCATTATGGGCTGGTGGCGCGACGCCGTGGGACCCGGCGAGGCGTACTTGGAGGCACCGCTACTGCCAACCCCGAGAGTGCTGCGCCGGACCGAGGCCGAGCGGCGGTTGCGGGGCGGCAGAGACGGGGTGCGCGACAGCGGGCGCGAGGAGGCGGGCGACGTGCGGGCGCGCTTGAGGGGCGGGGCCGGGAGCAGGCCGGCGGCAGTGGCAGAAGCATCATCACAAAGGGCCTGGTCTTGCGAACGGATCTTGGGCAGCAGCAACGGGCCGTGGGTGCGGATCTGCGAGCGGGCCGCCGCCGGTGGTGCCGGAGCGGGCGAAGCAGCAGCAGAGGCAGGGACAGAAGCAGAGGGAGCAACAGGAGCTACGCTCATAAAAGACTGCTCCGAGGGTGTAGAGGCAAAGGAGTAGGCCGAGTAGGAGGAGTAGGCCGAGCAGTTGGAGCTGGAGCGGGCATGACCGTGGCCGTGACCAGCACGGGAGGCGGCGTAGTAGGGGACCTCGAGCAGGGAGGAGGATGCGCTGGCATTGTCGTAGTCGTAGTAGGGCGCTGTTGGTGGCGTGGCGGGGGGAAAGGTAAAGTCAAACGAGACGTCTGCCGCCAGGGAAGACATTGTGGGATTAGGATTAACGGAGCCTGCTCCGGTGAGGTGAGGGGAGAGGGGGGAAAGGAGTGACGAGGGAGGAGAGAGGAGAGAGAGAGAAAAAAAGAGATAGCAGGTGAGGTCTAGAGAGAGAGAGAAGAGATGAAAAATTGAAATCAAAAAAATCAAAATCAAAAATCAAAAGACGACGAGGAGGAGGCCAACAAAGAGACCGCACGGGGTAATAATAGCAATGATAAAAGACAAACAGACAAGATATGCACGAGGACTGGCTGCGAGAAGATGAATTGCCGACAACACATCAGGAAGAGGACGGGCGTGGCTACTTATCCTCGAGAGCAGGCCATGTCGGCCTCAACGACAGGTTGCGACGTCGTCGTGGTGGATGCGCTGCCGCACGGATCTGGCAGGGGCACTTACACCTTGCCGCGGAGGAGGGTGGGGCGATCGCGCTTTCCTTTGTCGTTCTTTTTTTTCTTTTTATTTATTTATTCTTTTATTGATTTATTTATTTGTTCTTTTTTGTTTTTTCCTCCACCAATTCAGAAAAATCATGTACTCCCCCCCTCCCCCCCCCCCCCCCTCCGAAACTGTACGACTCACGCAGCCGCTGTCTGGCCTGACCGCTGCTCTGGCCTCTCTGCTCCAGCCTCTGCCCCACTGCTTTGGCGCTGGCTGCACTGTATTTTGCTGCCATCGGTCGCTTGTTTCATTCCACAAGGCCATGATGCCCGTGGCTGTTATTCTTAGCACAGCCAACCAGAGGCCAGAAGAGGGACAAGACTGGAAGGTGCGGGCGTTGGGTCGTGATTATGTAAGCACGAGCGTCAACCTTCATCGTCTGTCTCTGCGCTCGTACTCCGTAGTCATGGCATTATCAAATGAATAAGAGAAAAGACTCAAACAAGCTCGGCTGTTCAGTCGCTTCAGATCGGCTGCATGGCTGCAGGTCGACTGGCTGTGGTTGACGGCGAGCACTGCAGCCGGTTCCTTTCTCTCTTGTTCTTTTTTTCTTTTTTTTTTTCTTCTCTTCTTCTTTTCCTTTTCCTTATTTCCCCCCCCTTTGGGTTGTTTCTTGTTTCGACTTTCATCCGGCTGGCCCTCTGCCATTGGTCCTAGCTTCTGACTCACACTCTTCCTGCAGCCTGCAGCTCTCCCCCGGCTGCACGAACGTGCATGCATATGTGGGGAGACGTAGGTCGTAGTCCGTAGCTCGTGCAGCCGATGCAACGGTGCAGTGAGAAGTGCACGAGTTGTACGCTGAACACGACGCGGTGCAGACGTGACGGCGTGACGGGCGTGTCGTGGTGGCATGCCGTTGGGGGCCAAACGGCACGTGTCAAGTTGGTGACAGTCTGGTGATTTTTTTCTTTTGTTTTTTTCGTTTGTTTTTTCTTTTGTTTTCTCTTTTTGATTTTTTGATTTATTTTTTTTTTCTCTGTTTTCTCTCTCTCTTTCTCTTGTTAGTCTACTCGTAATCATTCTCCATTATCCTTTCTATTCTCTCTCCTCCTCTCTGCTTTCTTCTTTTGTCTCACCTATTTTCGTACAAGCGCTCGCTTGTTTGTCAGTGGACCTACAGAGTACAGAGTACAGAATGGCATTTGCAACATGGAAAAGCTGACAATTCGCATCTTGCCATCGGCAGATTCCCAAAATAAAACCTCCGACTCAGCTCTCTCGTAGAATTAGAGCACAGAGCACATCCCGGAGATTGCAGACCAGAGGCAGCTGAAGAAGCGCGCGGGAAGCAGCACGGTCCATCCACCGCATGATTACGACTACTCGTACGTACGACGTCTCCGTACTCTGTAGTACTCCGTAATACTCTATTTACATTGTAAATGAATCAGTCCAACCACGTGCTCGCGGGCGGCTGCAGGTGAATACGGGCGGATCGACGGTGTACGCGCAGGCCGCTGGTCTCACCGGGTCTGGTGCGGTGGCGCTGGGCGTTGGGTATGATAAACGACAGATGAAAGAGATGAGGATGATAGAATGAGCATAGAAGAATATATGAGAATATATGAATATTAAAAATATAAATTATCAAAAAAATAAAAAAATCATAAACGAAAAAGTATGAAATCCAAAATAAAAATAAAAATAATACAGAAAATAGAACACGGAAAACAAAGACAAACAAAGACAAACACAAAAGAACAAAACCAACTGCCCATCGGCCATCACCGTCGATATCCTACGTATCGCTTCGTACGTGTCGCATGACCACGCCCAAAACACGCCTCATCCTCTGCCCATCGGCCCGTCCGCCTTCTGACCTCCGCCTTCTGGCCCTGCACTGCCTCACTGGGCACTACGGAGTAGAGCTGCCATGCCATGTAATCTATGCGTATGCAATTCTAATGCGTACGACCAAAAGCGCCGGCCGCACGACAGACCAAAGCGCCGCCCAGCGAGCCGCGCGCTCTGGGATTTACGCGCCCGGGCGGGATTATGTCAGCACGCCTGATTGGCTGTATTTATTGGGTATTTATCTATTTTTGGCTATTGTTCTATCAACGTATTCTGATCATATGACCAACGCGTCTGTACACGTCCCGCGCCCGCGCCCGCGTCTGCCGTGTCCCGACCGTGCCTGCCGCGTCAACCGTGCCGGAGCTGGCGGACGCGTCCGATGCTCTCCCGCGACGCGTCCGTCACCTGCGCGACTGCTGTGCTGCGCGACTGGTCTGCGCGACTGCGCTACTGTGCTAGTGTTATTGTGCTGCACTGCTACGGCGCTACTGCACACCGCTGTAAGCAGGATGACTCACTGGTGACTCTTATGCGAGGTTGTACTGTGTTGATGTCGGCTGCCTACGGAGTAGTGCCGTCTCATCGTGTGGCCCTGCGAGCCATTCAGCGAGGAGGGGGATATCGGGTTGAAACGTGAGGAAAGAAAGAAAGAATACGAGCCAATATCAAAAATTAAGAAATAAGAATAAGAAGTAAAACGAAAAGAAAAAAGACATCAAACGAAATAAAAAAACAAGTCATAAGAAATAACAAAAATCAAAGAAAATCAAGAAAATCACAGAAAATCAAAGCAAAGAAAATCAAAGAAAATCAAAAAGCAAAAAAAATAATACCCAGTTGAAAAAAAAACATAATAACACAATAATTCAATCAACACGCTGATGCTATGTAGACATAATCAAACACTGGTCCCGTGAACCCTCGCCGGTCTGGCCGTCACGGTCCGTCCGCCGGCCGTAGCCCGCTCCATCGCCCAATCACTCCGCCGACCCCGTTCCGGCCTCCGGCCGTCACCCGCCCCGCCTCCGGTCCGAACCGGCTGCCGCCCGGACTTGCCGCAGCGCCCGCTGCATCCCCTCCAGCCGGTCCTGCTCCTGCACCAGCATGGCCCGCGCATACTCGCGGATCACGCGCCGCCCCGTGCGCTCGTGCATCTCCTGCCACCCGGCCAGCTCGCCGGCCACCGTCTGCTGCGTGTAGCGCAGCTCGCGCGACAGGTCGGCGCTGGCGGCGGCGCTGCGGCGCGCGCGCTCCTCGCGCTCCTCCTTGGCGCGCTGGCGCGTCTCGTCCAGCAGGCCCAGCGTGGGCCAGCGCGTGCTGCGGCTCAGCGACTGCACCTCGCGGTCGGCCTGCTTGCGCGCCGCCTGGATTTGTAAGATGAGCCGCGGCGGCTTGGCCAGCGCCACCAGCAGCGCGTCCACCGTCGCCTGCATCGCCAGCACCGCCGCCTGCAGCGCGCCCACCGCGCTCGCCTGCGGCACCACCCACGCCTGCGCGTACACGTCCAGCGCCCGCACGTGCGCCGCGCCCGGCACCAGCTGCGGCATGCGCTCGACCTGCCGCGCCAGCAGCGCCGCCGCGTCCGCCATATCCGCCGCCACAAAGCCCACCGCGTGCGCCCGCCGCAGCACGCCCTTGGTGGCCGCGTTGAGCCCGCGCATCACGTCGCGCGCGTGGTCCACAAACTGCTCGACCTCGCGCACGTCGTCCAGCGGCTCCAGCTCCTCGCGCACTTTCTCGGCGCGCGTGTCCGCCTTGAGCCGCGTGCGCTGCGCCATCATGTCCGGGTTGATGTCCGGCACCAGGATAAACTCCCACAGCATCTCGTGCTGTGCAAACGTCGGGTGCTGCAGCATCATCCGCAGGAACCAGTCCATGCGCTGCTGCATGTCGCGCAGCATCGCCCGGCTCGGCTTCGACGGGATCTGGAACGGCGACCGCAGCCCCGTGATCGACGGGATCCACGACGCCGGGTGCTCCATCGCCAGGTGCTTGGTCAGGTGCTCAAAGTCCGTCTGCGACCGCCGGCACGTCGTCACCGCGTAGCTGACCGAGCTGACCGCCTGCGACGACTTGACCACAAACCGCACGCTGGCGTCCTCGACAAAGTAGGACCGTACGACGGCGGTGGTCCGTGCGTCGGGTCCGTCTGTCGTCCGGCTCGGCCCGCCCGGGGCTGCCAGCGACAACAACGTCAGATCATCAATCTTGTTCCGCATATCATCATCCTTGGCCAGCTCGACCGCCGTCAGCCCGCGCAGCTCGCGCGCGCCCACGTCCACGCGCGGGTCGCGGAACAGCGTCTGCACCATGGCGAACCGCCCGTACTTGCTCGCCACCATCAGCGGCGTGAACCGCTTGTCGTTGGCCGCGTTCACATTCACCTCGCACGTCTGCAGCATCCGCAGCGCCAGCTGCGCGTGGTTCACAATGTGCAGCAGCGTGTTGCCCCGCGCGTCCACGTGCTCGTCCAGGTGCAGCCGCCCGTTGTCCTCACCGTCATCACCCCCCTGCCCCTGCTGCGCCCGCGCTGCCATGCTCATGCCCTCGCTGACCATCTCCACGTACTGCGCATTGTCGTACGACCGGCACAGCGCAAACAGCGGCGTCTGCCCGTTCTTGTCGCGCTGCCGCCACGCCATCAGCCCGCCGTACGTCTTGATCAGGAAGGGCGCGTGGAACAGGTAGTGCGCCACGCTGCGGCCCCAAATGTCCTGCACCGCAAAGTACGCCTCCAGGTCCGCCCGCGCCACGCCCGCCGCCGGCCCCGTCAAAAAGTCCAGCAGCGCCATGATCAGCGCCCGGTTGCCCAGCTGCACCGCCGCGCTCAGCAGCGTCGTGTCCTCGTGGTTGATGTCCTGCAGCACAAACGTCGCCGGGAAATACGCCCCCAGCCCCAGCAGGTACGCCAGCGCCGCCACCTGCTCGTGCTGCACCGCCATCATCAGCACCGACTCGCCAAACGCGTCGTGCGTCTGCGACAGCCGGCCCACCGACACGTCGCCCTCCGCGCTGCTGTCCATGTCGCTCGCCTGGCTCGTTGCCCGCGACCGGTACGACACCTCGGAGCTCGTCGACATGCTGCGCGTGTCCAGCGCCACCTTTTTTGTCCGCTTGATCGGGAAGTGCACGGAAAAACTGCTGCCCTCGCCCTCTCCGCTGCCGCCGCCGTGCTCGCCGCCGTGCGCCTGGAACGGGAACACGTGGCCCAGCCCCGAGCCGCGCGAGAACACGTCGGCGTCGTTGAGCACAATCGACGACCGCCGCGACGACAGCGAGCTGGCCGACCGCCCGCGCGAGAACGCAAAGCTCGTAAACGACGGTGGCCACTCGGAGGTCGATGGGCGGGAGGAGGAGGAGGCATCTCCGTCTTCGTTTTCTCCTTCTTCTCCTTCTTCTCGATCACTGCCCACCGTACCCGTGCTCGGCTCTAGAATCGACTTGAGCACCTCCACATTGCCGCTCGCCGCCGCCTCCCACAACGCCTTGTTGCGCCGGCTGGCCCGCCGCAGGCCGCTCGAGTTGTGCACGAGGTATGTCAGCACCGCCTCAAACGTGCTGAGCGCGTACCCCATCTCGCCGCTGTCGACGTCGTCGATAAAGATAAAGTGCCGCATGTAGTTGACGCGCGCCAGCAGGTGCCGCTGCTGCGACCGGATCACAATGTACAGCAGCAGCGACACCAGCGTGTCGGCGTTGATTGTGAGAAGCGGCTTCTCGCTGGGTGCGCCTGCACCTGCACCAGCACCTCCACTGCCGTCCGACGTGTACGTCAGCTGGCTCACTGCTTTCACCGTCGACAACAGAATCGCCAGCATGTCCTGCGGCGACGACGCCGTCGCCATCTTGCGAAACTCCTCCACCACCTGCCCCAGCGCAATCGTCACCTCGTGCTTGGCCTTGGGCCCGCCGTCAATGTCCATGCCCAGCTGCGAAATGTCAATGCACTCCATCTGCCGGATCTTGGCCTCCAGCTCCAGGTCCTCGGCCCGCTTGATCGCGCTGAGCCGCGGGAAGATCATGTGGTGCAGGTACTCGGCAATGTACCGCTCAATCAGCCCCTCCACCAGCGGGCCCGTCAGGTCCGTCGTCGCCCCCAGCAGCGACAGCTGCTGCTTGTCCACCTCCTGGAACACGTCAATCGCCGTCGTGATCGCCGTCTCCAGCGTCGTCCGCATCATCTGCTCGTCGTCGTCCTCGGCCGAGTAGCTCTCCGTCTCGCATTGGCTGCTGCTGTGGATCGACGCGTTGGACCCGTTGACCGCGTAGCTGCCGGGGTCGGTGTTGCCGTTGTTGTTGTTGGTGTCGTCGTCGTTGTTATCGCCATCAATGCTGATGCGTGGGTTTGTGTCGTGACGAATGCCGTCCTCGCCTGGGCTGTCGATGATCTCGGGCGCGGCGTCTTGGATCTTGACTGATGATGATGATGCACCGTCGCTGGTCCGGGCCTTTTTCAATGCCGTCCGCGCTGGGCCGTCCGCCTCGTGGTCCTGTCCAGGCCCCGACGACGCGGGATGACTGCTCATTGTAGGAGGCACCGGCGCCGGCGGGTCCGGCGGAAACCGCTTCATAAAGGCCTCCCGGAACTCGCGAAACACCCGGTCCAGGCCGGGCTGCATCTGCCGCGCAATAATGGGGAAGTGGCTGAGGAGTTCGTGGAAGTTTTTAATGTCCTTTTTCCGTGGCACGGACGGCCCCGAGTCGCTCGCAGATGCTGCAGCGGCGGCTGCCGCTGCTGCTGCCGCTGCCGCTGCTGCCGCCCTGGAGGAGGAGCTGCCGTCGCCGGTGGGCAATATTGCTGGGATCTGCTTGACCTCTTCCCACGTGCCGATCAGTGGTCGTGAGATGTAGTAGATGAGCCATGGCTTGGGCTCGACGGAGCCGGCATACCAGATGGCGTCGGCGATGAGTAATGCGTGTGTTAGGGTTTTGAAGCCTGTGCTGTGGTTAGTTTCTGTACACTGTTTTCTTCTGAATATCGTCCCCCACCTTTGTTCGTGTAGACTGTGCTGTCTTTAATGACAACGCTTCGGTTGTTGGCCGTGCCATACGGCCGCGCCTTGCCGCGCATCTCGCGCAGGTTCACGACGCCGTCCTTGCCCCCCGCGGCATTGGCGGCGGCGGCGGCCACGCGCGGGTTCGGCATGCGGATGACATGGCTGCTGAGGAACTCGTCGAGGTTGGGCAGGTCGGCAAAGGCCGTGCCGCCGACGCCCGTCTCCATGTCGCGGCATGTGAGCAGCACATCGGTCGGCGGCACGAGCAGGATGTAGTTTGTGGCCGGCGTGCACTGTGCCGCGAGCGGGTTGCGGAAGAAGGCAGCCAGGAAGGGGTTGAGAGGAGCCGGCATCGTGGCCGGAGGGACAGGCGGCCCTGTCGGTGTGTGTGTGTGTGTGTGTGTGCTGTCGTAGTAGTGGTTGTGATCTTGGTTGCGAGTTTAGCGCGGGCCTGCTGTCATGAGCGAGTGCGTCGTTCCCACGGCGGGAGGAGGTCCCGGCCAGTGTCGGTTGGCATCAGGCACGCCGTGGTTGCAGTAGTTGGTGTCGTCCAGGTTGCCACTGGAAGGGTTGGGGAGATGGGCTGATGAAGTCGCGGCTGCAGAAGACGGTTGCAGAAGATGCTGACGGTCAGACAAGCGGTCCCAAAGCTATGTCGTGTTGGTTGTGGAAGTTGTCGCCGATGAGGGCGAGACAGGTGAAGCTTGAAATATGGAGTCCGGGCGCCCCTATGAGATTGATAGCTGTACGGAGTATGTCGTATGTATTGTACGGAGCAAGGTGCCAAGCGCGTGAATGGCCGGTGCGGGCTGCTAGTGGTATGGGCGAGAGAGTGATGGAATGCTAGACGTCAGTCGAGTAAAGGAAGTGAAGTCAAGGAAAGTTGGCGATGGAAGAGGCCAAGATGCAGTTGGTGGTTACATAAGACAAGCACGCTCCGAATGCGCAGTCGCTCCTTCCCCTATCGCGAATCTCGAAGTGGTGGTCGCTGTTTCCCTTCACAGGCGCATACGAGATTCCTTGACAGGGGCTGCAAGGCAAGAACGGATGGGCCTAGGCTAGGCCGGGAACGCGCGAACGGGCTAGCACAGCAGGCGTAGGGGCGTAGGAGGCCAATGAGCGACGGGTCCAGAATAGTGGCCGTCGGCACTGTGCAAACGCAGACGGTTAGCTCCAGGAATATGCGTTGACGTACGGCGTAGTCAGCGGCACGTGTTGCTTAGTCAGCAATACTGGCGGTATTGCATGGCATCTTGATAACACAAAGCACAACGACAGCATTGTTTGAGTTATATTTGATGGTGAACGCGTGGTATAGAACAGCTACGAAGCGCAAGGCATAAATAAAAAGGTAAATACACCTGCAGATCTGAGAAGAGGAGCAATCCAAGGTATCAACAGCCCACCGGAACGCCTAAAGCAAAACGCCGAAGAGAAGAAAAGAAGGCAAGACAAAGAAGATAAAAAAATAAACGACAGCAACTATGTACCCTATGCGGTGACCCGCTCAGACGGCGGCAGCGCATGGCCGGCGGCGTCCCGCACAATGCCGGGCCGGCCCTTGCCCTTGGCCTGGCCCTCGCCCGTCTCCTCGTCGCCCTCGTCAAAGGGCTCCGAGGGCTGGCGCTGGTGGCTGCTGGACCACGGCGAGTGCAGTGCGCGCGGCCGGCCGTTGTTGTTGTCGTCGTCGACGCCCACGAGGTGCTTTTGCCGTGAGGACGGGCCGCGGAGCATGCTGGTGCGCTCGCCGCTGGCATCGTCGTCGTCTTCGTCGTCGTCTTCGTCGTCGTCTTCGTCGTCGTCACGACGCGGGTCATGGTAAGCGTCGTTGTTGTTGCTGTTGTTGCTTCTGTTTACACTGTCGTTGCTGTTTCCGTCATTGCCGCCGCCGCCACCGCCGACCAGGTCACCCTCGGCCGTTACGTGATCGGGCGGGTCGATCCATTCGCGCGGGACGATGCACGGCAAGGCCAGGCCAATACTCGCAGCACGGTTGAGCCAGGACGGGCCCGGGCGGCCAGTCAGTTTGCGGCACAGGTAGGCGGTGAAATGGTTGCAGTTCTTGGTCAGCAGGTTGTAGGAGGGGCCGAGGAAGTCGGCCGAGGCGGTGTTGATGATGGCGTCGATCTCGTCGGGCGTGGCCAGCGTGAAGCCCTGCAGGATCTCGCAGCGAAAGGTGCCGCCGGGGGGCACGGTATGTGGCGGGGTCCAGTAGACGCCGGTGACGCCGCGGTGTTCGTGGCCGCCGTAGGCATATTCCTTGCCGTTGACGACGACGCCGGAGTGGAGGAGGGACGCGCCCAAGTGCCAGAGGACGGAGGACCAGCGGCCAGGCTGTGGGGTTGGTTAAGAAGAAGAAGAGAGAGGGAGAGAGGAGAGACTTACTGGTAAGAGGTCGTAGACGTTGATGATGATTTCTGTTTTCTGGAGCGAGAGCGTGGACCGGTGGTGCCGGTGCGGCTTCTTGTGTTTGGAGGGGGGCATGCTGTGGCGCTGGAGTGGGAGCTGAGTGAGATGTGCGCGAGTGAAGAAGTATCTGCAAGCTGATTCGACAGCTAGGAGTCAACTGCAGCAGTTCTTGCGTCTAGCAAAGAGGAACGCCAAAAGAGGAAGACGATGTCAACGGCGAGGATTGACGAGCTCGACGTGGCAAAAGGAGAGTTGAACACCGGGTAGATCGGATGGAAGAGACAAGCGAGACGAGGCGAAAGAGGCAAAATATATATATATATATATGAACAGATAGCGAATAGACAAGGAACGCAACTTGTGAACACAAAGCGAAAGTCGCGACAGATGAAGAAAAAGAAACGCTCGTGATAGGCAGAGGACGGAAGGCACCAATGCGGCCTGTGACGCACTTCTTATCGCCAAAAGCGGAGACCTAGCCGTTCGCAGTGCAGTCATTTGCCCCATGTTGGGGAACGGCGCCGAGGGAAGATGAGACCCATTTCCAGCAGTGTCTCGGCCGGTCGGATTTATATTAGTCCGTCCGATGCGACAGGAAGAGAAGCGAGAGGAGAAAGCGAGAGAAGAGGGGATAGCTTGCAAGCTAGTCTGAAAAAGGACAGCCCCGCCTGAGGCAGCTCTGGCTGCAAAAGTGTCGTATGGTAAAATTCTGTCTCGATCAAATCCAAATGTGACAGACTAATCCACGACATACTCCGTATATAACCATCCCCTTGCGCCTCCATTTCCCGTTTTCATCTCCGTTTCTTTTCCTCTTTTTTCCTCTCTCTTCTCTTTTCTTTCTCTCTTCTTTCTCAGCGACACCAGCGGTTGGGTACAGCCACACCGCTGTCACGACGACGTCGCTCGCCCCTCTTCGGCCGTCTGCGTTTGCATTCGCACGCACCGGCTTCGTTTTTGCTGTTACTTATACAGCGCCCCCTCTAGTTCTCGTCCGGCACCACAGCCGCAGGGCTAAGAACGGCAAAATGCCGCCGAAAAAGGCCGTCGTCGAGGAAAAGATCTTGCTGGGCCGGCCCGGCAACAACCTGAAGAGCGGCATCGTCGGTCTGGCCAACGTGGGCAAGTCGACGCTGTTCCAGGCCATCACCAAGTGCGACCTGGGCAACCCGGCCAACTTCCCCTATGCCACGATCGACCCCGAGGAGGCGCGCGTGATCGTGCCGGACGCGCGGTACGACTGGCTGTGCGAAAAGTACCAGCCCAAGTCGCGGGTGCCGGCGAACCTGACGGTGTACGACATTGCCGGCCTGACGCGGGGCGCGTCGACGGGCGCGGGGCTGGGCAACGCGTTCCTGTCGCACATCCGCGCGGTGGACGCCATCTTCCAGGTGGTGCGGTGCTTTGACGATGCCGAGATCATCCACGTGGAGGGCGACGTCAACCCGACACGTGACCTGGACATTATCAGCGAGGAGCTGCGGCTAAAGGACATTGAGTTTATCGAGAAGGCGCTGGAGAACCAGAAGAAGAAGACGCGCCAGGGCGGCCAGAGCCTGGAGCAGAAGAAGGCGCGCGAGGAGGAGGCGACGATTGAGAAGGTTTTGCAGTGGGTGAAGGACGGCAAGGATGTGCGGAAAGGCCGTTGGACGCCGAAGGAGGTGAGTTTGTTTTTCCTCTCTTCTATTCCTCTCTTCTATTCCTCTCTTCCTCTATTCCTCTCTTCCTCTATTCCTCTCTTCCTTTATTTCTATCTTCCTTTTTCTTGCCCTCCCCCCTTTTATGATGACAAAGGGCCATGTGCCTGAACCTATATAAACCCAGCTCTTCGAACGTCCTCGGGCGTCATGAGATTAAGTTTTGTCTGATCCTCTTCTCTATCTTCATTTTTATATGTTCACTTTACTCTTCCCTCCACAGCCACTAACAACACAGGTCGAGGTCATCAACCCCCTCTTCCTCCTCACGGCAAAGCCCGTCGTCTACCTCGTCAACCTCTCGGAAAAAGACTACATTCGCAAGAAGAACAAGAACCTCGCCGGCATCGCCGCCTGGATCAAGGAGCATGCCGACGGCGACCCCGTCATCCCCATCTCCGTCTCCTTCGAGGACCGCCTGACGCGCATGTCCGAGGCCGAGGCCGCCGAGGAGTGCAAGAAGCTGGGCGTCGAGTCGGCCCTGCCCAAGCTGGTCATCACCATGCGCAAGTCGCTCAACCTCGGCAGCTTCTTCACCTGCGGCGCCGACGAGGTGCGCCAGTGGACCATCCGCAACGGCACCAAGGCGCCGGCCGCCGCGGGCGTCATCCACACCGACTTTGAAAAGACGTTTATCCAGGCCATTGTGTACAACTTTAACGTGCTCAAGGAGCTGGGCGACGAGTCCGAGGTCAAGGCCAAGGGCAAGATGATGACCAAGGGCAAGGACTATGTGGTGGAGGACGGCGACATTCTGCTGATCAAGGCGGGCGCAGCGAAGAGTTAGGTGGTGACAATAAGTAAAAGAAAAAGAAAAAGGACAAAACGGACAAAAAAAGGAGGAAAGGAGGACATTTCGGCAGATATTTGCTTATCCTGTCGATGCACTGCTTTCTCAAAGCCATGGTCATGGACACACGTCATGACGGCTGACCAGACTGGTCGTATGGTAAAATCATATCATGAATATATGAATCAATTTGAAATGAAACACCGACCAAATGTGAAGCTATTTGAAATAATCAAAAGAATAAGTCTGAAATCAAATATGAATCAAACTATGAGCCTAGATGCTCTTCCTGATGATAGTGGCACGTTCGACCACGCCAATCATCGTACTCTCTATTGCCATATCATCCTTCTGCATGCCAGCTTGCTCCAACCATCCCAGCATCACCAGTACTTCGCGATCGATGCAGCCGTGATTCATGATGCTGGCACGTGGTAGCACCTGCCCGTCTTGTCAAACGCTTTCCTCCCTTCCTTCCTTCGCCTGTCCCTCTGCTCCTTCTTCACGTGGTGTTGCCGGCGGTTTCCGCCGTTTTCGCGAGGCAGGTGCCACTGCCAACGCACCCTTCATCCGGCGCCTTGTACTTGTATCTTTGGAAGTTGAAGAGGTCGCGCCTTCTTCTTTTTGTTCATTCCAGTAAGGTCACGTTGCTTCTTCTTTCCCCCCCTTTCCCCTGCATCTGTCGTTTCCCACAAACTCTTCCCATCTTTTGCATTTTTGGGCCTCACTCTGGACGTCTACGAGTACTACGAGTACTACGAGTACTACGAGTACAAGTCGTCCCGACGCCACGGCGCCGCCCGCCCACACTGCTCGAGTTACGAGTTACTAGCTCGGTCGGCATTCGACGCTAGCGAATTGCAAACTGCCAACGAGTTCGAAAAAGGAAGTGAAAAAGCAAAGAAAGAGGAAGAAAAAAAGAAGAAGTAAAAAAAAGAAAACTGAAGAAGAAAACACATCCAACAACACCACGTCTTTCCTCCCATTCTTCATCGCCCCTCGCACGATTGCCGAGCGTCCCGCGTCCGCCTCCGCCTCCGCCAGACGTGCATGTGCACAAGTACGAGTACGGACCCAAGATTGCCCCAGAGAGTCCACCCCCAAAAGTGGCTACTCTGGCGCCGTTCTCGCTCGTCTCTCCTCGTGCTCGCCTCGTGCCTCGCCTCTCTATTCACACCGACGTCTTTCCGTCCCTCCGCGTTTTGCCTCCGCGTTTCCCCTCCGCGTTTCCCTCCGCCTTCTTCCCCCAGAGTCGAATTGCGAGCTAGTTTCCTTTCCCCCGCACAAATTGGCGAGTCCGTTGTCTCTCAAGTCCCGACATTCCCGCCGGCCACCCCCGAAACCCGCCGGCCACCACCACCACCTCCAATGCCAGACAAGGGGTTCTCGGTTGCGACGTACGCGGCCGGGGCGTCGCTGGCCACGATTGCGCTGGTGTACGTGTTTGCGCCGACGTACTTTATCGACAACAACCCGCCCAACAGCGCAAGCAGCCGGCTGTCGTCGCTGACGAGCCGCAAGACGGGCGTGGTCGGGCTGGCCAATGCGGCCAACGACTGCTTCATCAACTCGGTGCTGCAGGCGCTGGCGGGGCTGGGCGACCTGCGCATCTACCTGATCCGCGAGACACACCGCCGCACAATGGACGGCGCCGGCGTGTACCTGCACGCGGTGCCGCAGGATGTTGATGTGGACGGTCCAGCGGGTGGCAGTGGCGGCAGCAATGGCGAGGCGCCTGCACGACGCGTGGTGCCGGTGTGGAAGATTGAGGGCCTGCAGGCCGGGCTGGTGACCAAGGGCCTCAAGGACATGATCGACATGCTCAACGAGCGGCCCATCTACAAAAAGGTGATTTCGGCGGCGCCGTTTGTGCGGGTGCTGGAGACGGCGTTCCGGCAGCGGATCAGCCGGCAGCAGCAGGACGCGCAGGAGTTTCTGCAGATTGTGGCGGAGCGGCTGTGCGACGAGTACCACGCGGGGCGGCGCGCACGGCAGTATGCACGACAGCAGGCGGCGGCGGCAGCCCTGCCCAGTGCGGCAGAAACGACAGCAGAAACGACCACACAAGGACAAAAAGAGCCAGAGCCAACAACGTCACCAGCCAGCATAGGCTCAAAAGAGAGCAGCGACGACGAGGAAAAGGGGTTCCCGATGGAAGGGCGGATCGAGTCGCAGATCGAGTGTCTTACCTGCCACTTCCGGCCGCGGCCGTCGGAGCAGGCGTTCTGCACGCTGACGCTCAACGTGCCGCAGGCGTCGTCGACGACGCTGGAGGCGTGCTTTGACACGATGCTCAAGACGGAGTACATTGACGAGTTCAAGTGCGAAAAGTGCCGGCTGGTGCACGCCAAGGAGATGCTGGAGGCGGAGCTGAGACGTTCGTCGGGGACAGAACAATTCCGGCGCGAGGGGGCGGTGGCGCTGGCGGAGCTGCAGCGGGCGATCGACACGGACCCGGAGCACCCGCCGGCGAGCGTGGTGCTGCCGGACGTCAAGTACGCGCCGAAGCGGCGGATTGCGCGGCACTTCCGGCTGGTCAGCTTCCCGCAGGTGCTGGCGATCCACCTGTCGCGGTCGATCTTTGACGCGTCCAACATGTCGCAGAAGAACTCGGCCAAGGTGGCGTTCCCGGAGCGGCTGCCGCTGGGCGGGCTGCTGGCGCGGCGCGAGTACAAGCTGCGCAGCGTGGTCATGCACAAGGGCAGCCACCACAGCGGGCACTACGAGTCGTTCCGGCGGCAGACGGTGGCGGCGCCGTTTTCGAACCCCAACACGTTCCAGCCGTCGCAGGTGTACTCGCCGGCGGGGGCGGCTACGGGCAACAGCACGCCGGTGGCGACGACGCCGCGGATCGGGACGTCGGACGCGGCTGTGGCGGGCGGCAGCGACAGTCCGCGGTCTTCCTCGGCAGAGCTGCCGGGGGCATCATCACAAGAGCCTCACAGCCCACACAGCCCACTCATGCCGGAAGGCAGTGTGGCGGCAACGGTGGTGCGGCGGGAGTCGCAGTCGTCGTCGAGCCTACGCCGGGGCCGGTCGTCGTCCGGGGCGGCGCATGAGGCCAACGGCGACGCGGCGGGCGAGACGTCGAGCCTGCGGTCGGTGGCGCGGTCGACGCTGTCGCGGATTGCGTCGTCGTCGCGCAGCCTGAGCCGGAACGGCAGCCGAGAGGCGGCGGCGGAGAAAAGCCGGCCACTGTCGACGGCGACGGCAGCGACGGCGGCCACAGCAACGACGACGACGACGACGACGCCAAAGCAGCGCAAGAAAAAGACGCAGGACCGGTGGTGGCGGATCAGCGACGAAAAGGTGCGCGAGGCCAGCACGCGCGAGGTGCTGGGGATGCAGCGGGAGGTGTATCTGCTGTTCTACGAAATGGAGCGGGAGGTGGCAAGGTTTTGATTTTTTTTCTTTTTTTTTTCTTGGTTTTTTGGTTTCTTGTTTTCTTGGTGTTTAGCATTTTGGTAGTTTCAGGGATCTGGCCGACGGCCAGCAAAAGCATTGCTTCTCCTCTCGTTTTGAGCATTTTTTTGGAATTTTGGTTTTTTGACATTTTGGCATTTATGACGACAGCATTTGATTTGCTTTTGCTTGATTTGATTGATCAAAAGATCAAAAGATCACCACCTGGTTGCATGTGCAAATAGGCCATCTGCCGCCACTCGGACTAATCCTACGTCGGACATGCGCTCAGTCGACGACTAATTCTCACGCACTGATTCTTCCTCATTTGAATTCAACTTCATATCAACACCCTCCTCATCTTCACCAACACACTCCTCATTTTCACTTTATCAACTCAACAACCACCATGGGCGGCGCCGTCTTTGCTGTTGGCCCCGACCCCCTCTACACGCCGCGCATGCCCCGCGCCGTCTACGCGGCCGTGCGCGCGCGCTGCCACGCCGTGCTGCGGCCGCTCTTTGTCGTGGTGGCGTCGCCCATTGACGGCCCGGGCAAGGCGGACTTTGGCGATGTGGATGTGCTGGTGGCGGTTGAAAAGAATGACGATACCCCCCCACTCGACGCCGCCATCGACCGCCTCGGATCCGTCCGTGCCAGCATCGCCGCCGACGGCACCAGCGCCTCCGTGGCCATCCGGTGGCCGGCCGACCTGCTCGACGCCGTCCCGCGACCGCCGGGGTCCGAAACAAGGTTGGCCCACATCCAAATCGACATTGCACTGCTGCCGTCGCTGCACGCCTGCCACTGGGCCCTCTTCCGGCACGCCCACGGCGACCTGTGGCCCATCCTGGGATCGGCGGTGCTGCGCCCTATGGGCTTGACCGTCGACGAGCGCGCGCTGTGGCTGCGCGTGCCCGAGATTGAGCAGGCGCACCGCAGCCGCAGCAAGGTGTTTCTGACCGACGAGCCGGGGGTTGTGTTGGCGTTCCTCGGTTTGGACAACAAATACTGGGACGCACCCTTTGCCTCCGCCGCCGACCTGTTTGCCTACTGCACGACGTGCCGCTTCTTTGCGCTGCCCGACGCCCGCAGCCTAACGGAGAGCCTGAAAGCCAACGACCGCCGCCGGCTGCACGCGCGGCCGCTCTTCCGGCAGTGGGCGACCGAGTTTGTGCCGGCGCAGGCCAGGCAGCGGCAGCAGTTGTCCATGACAGTACTGCCCACCCGAGAGACGGTCCGCGACGCCGCGTTTGCCTTTTTCCCGGGCGCCCGGCAGCGCTTCGAGGCGGCGCGCGCGGCGTGGCTGCGCGAGCGGCACCTGGTGGCGATCCGGGCGGCGGCCAAGGCGGCGGTGCCAGCGACGCTGCCGTCCCGGGAGCGCGGCGACGTGTGTGCGGCGGTGCGGCGGCACCTGGGGATTGGGGGGGCGAGCAGTGCGGCCAACACGGCGGCAGCCGAAGACGCGGCGGCGGCGTGGACAGAGGACAGCGTGACAGCCTACGTGCAGGCCGAGTGGGCGGCCATAGCGCAGCAGGCCGGTCTGACAGTGTCCTTGTCCTTGTCCAACGAATAGTCATGAGTAAGTGCAAAGAGGCAGTGGTATTGATGTCGATGAGCTCGCTAACCTACAGCTACAGACGGCGTCTCGAGACAGATCCCAGCAGGGTATTAATGTAAGGAGACGAGAAGAAAGACAAAAGAAAGAAAAGGACAAAAGAAACAGCAAAAAAGACAAAGAAAAAAAAGAGAAAACAAAAGAAATCAAAACAGAAAAAAAAAAAACTACCACCACTTCCGTTCTTCCCCCTCAAACAAATCATACTCCTCCCCCTCGTGCACCTGCACCGGCGCCGTGCGCTTGACCGCCGCCGCCGCCGCTGCTGCCGCCGCTGCTGCCGCCTCCTGCTCCCGCGCCTCGCGCGCCCGCCGCCACGCCTCGATCTTGCTCCGCGTCTCGGGCGACGGCGTCCACGGCTGCACCAGCCCGCGCTTCTGCAGGCGGCGCCGGTGCCGCCGCTTCTCGTCAAAGGAAAAGTACGTGGCGTCGACGTCGCGGATGTCCGTGCCCGTGGCCGCGTCGTACGCGTCGGCCACCCAGTCGCCCACCTCCTCGCGCGCCCACGCCACCAGCGACCGGCCCTTGCCGCCCGTCAGCCACTGGTCCACCTTGACGGGCACCGCGTGCCCAAACGACGGGTCGCCGGGCGACCACCGGCACGCCTGCCCGCTCGCGCACGTCTCGGGCCGGCAGTACACCGCGCACGTGGCCGACTCCACGGCGAACCACAGCGACAGCACGAGCACGAGCACGCCGAACACCGTTAGCCGCGTCTTGTGGTGGCTGCGCGCGTCGGCGCGGTACAGCCGGGGGAGCGGGATCTGCAGGTACGACACGACGGGGACCTGCGCGTTGGCAGTGATGTCCTCCTCCTTCGCCTCCTCCTTCTTCTCCTCCTTCTTCTCCTTCGTCTCCATCTCCTCCTCCGGCGAGCTCGACTGGCGCTGGTGCGTCTTGCGCTTGATGATCGCAGGTGCCGGCACAACCACCCCCACCCCTGCCATGCTGTCCACATCGCTCACGTCCGTGTCCTCCTTCTTCAGGTTCGCCAGCAGCGACTGCCGCTCCGCCTGCTGCCGGTTCAAGGCCGCTGTTATCTCCTTGTCCAGGTCCTCCATGGAGCCGCTGATGGCCGTGGCCATGATGGACGCCGTGCCGCGTTCCTTTTCGGGCGGCGACGCAGGCGGGGATCCGCGCGGCGACGTCCGGGGCGACACCCGGGGCGACACCCGGGGCGACACGCGGCGCGACGCAGGCGGCGACCGGCGCGACGACGACGACGACGACGCCACAGGGTGCGACACGCGGTCCTCCAGGCGCTCAATGCCCTTCTTGGCCGTCTGCACGTCCATAATGTACGTGTTGATGGACTGGCTCATGCGCCGCAGCCGGTCGGTGTCTTTATCGCCGGTTTTCTCCATCTTCTCAGTCTTCTCGATCTTACCCCCCAGGATCGCGTCAAAGTCGTCCAGCGTCGAGTCGTCCATGTGCTGGTCGCGCTGGATCGCCAGCAGGTCGTCGCGCGCCGTCGGTGGCTTGGCCGAGTTGAGCAGCGGCGCCCGTGGCCGGGAGCGGGAGCGGGAGCGGGAGTGCGCCTGCGAGTGCGACCGAGACCGCGACCGAGCCAGCTGGCTTGCCGACGACCGCCGACGCGCGTGCCCGTTGCCATTCTGGTCGACCGTGTCGACTCCATTGCTACCGCGCAGCACCATCGAACCCGACAGCGGAGCCGACAGCGGGCCCACCGGGACCTCCGGCTCCGGCACCGGCACCACCACCGGCTCCGGCAATGCCACCGGCTCGTCCTTTTCCGTCCGCATCGTCATGGGCGTCTCCACATACGCGCCCGTCACGCGCGGTGTCTCCTGCAGCAGGGGATCGACCTTTTTCACCGCCTTGGGCGTCACATCGACAGCACCCACCTGGGACCCCTTAGATCCCGAGGTGTCGCCGTCGGACGACAGACCGCCCCGCGACGTGGGCGCAAACAGCTTCATCTCGGCCTCGATGCGGTCGCACGGGTCCGTGTCGGACGACGGCGCCACGCTCGAACGCTTAGTGGTCGCAGAGTCCGTCGACGACACGCGGCGCAGCTGCGCAAAGCCCACCGACGGCCGCAGCGTGTCGGCGTCGCGCACCCGCGGCAGCCGCAGGGCTGCGCCGTTGTCACGACCGTCCTCCCCGCGCAGGCTGTCGCTGCTGAACCACTCGCGCAGCCGCCGCGTGCTCGGCCCAGTGTCTTTATTTTCCTTATCCTTCTCCTTAAAAGAGTCCTTCCGCTCCACGGCTGCCACCGACGTCGTGACGCGCGCCAGCTTGCGCAGCAGCTCCTGCGAGTCCGTGCGCGAGTGCGTCGACGACGACGACTTGCGCGACAGCGCCGGGCTCACAATCGGGTTCTTAGCCGTGCCGCGGTCGCTGCTGGCCGTGCTGCAGGCATCGTCGGCCACTTCAATGGTGAGTCCGTACCCGCGAGCCGGGTGAGCGGCCGTGGTGCCGTCGTCCTCCTTGTCCGGCACCACGTCCGCCCCGCCACCCACGCGCAGGTGCTCGTGGCTGACCTTGCGGCCGGTGATGGGCACGGGCGCGGGGGCGCGGAACTCGGCGTTGCGCTGGCGGATCTCGTCGAGCTTGGCGGCGGAGATGGCGCGCTTGGACAGGCCCTCGTTCTCGCGGGCGCGGATCTCGTCAATGGCCTTGTTCTGGCGCTCGGCCGGCAGTCCGTGGCGGCGCGGGGGGTCGTGTTTGTCGTTTTCGTCGTTGTCGTTGTCGTTGTCGTTGTCGTTGTCGGGCTTTTCGTCAGATTTATCATCAGACTTGTCCTTGTCGTCGGGCTTGTCAGACTTGTCTCCTTCTGTGGTCGCCTCGTCATGACTGGCATCATCGGAAAACTGCAGCGACGCGGCAATCTCGAGCTGCCGGATCTCGTCCAGCTTGGTGTTGCGCGCCCGCACGTCGGGGGACCGCGCCGACAGCGGCGGCTCACCGGCAGGTGTGTGGCTGACGGCAGGTTCGGGGGCGGGTGTGGCTGCAGGTTCGGCGGGTGTGACCGCAGCAGGCTTGGTGGGTGTTTCCGCAGGCACCGCCGCCGCCGCAGACTCAGCACGCGCATGCACGGGCGGACTGTCCGAGACCATGAGGCTGTCGGACGTAAAGTCCTGGTCGGCGTCCCAGCCAAAGGTCTTGCCGGGCGACGAGATCAGCGGCGGGTCGTCGGTGGTGGGAGGAGGCAGGGCCGGCAGGGCGGGGACGTCGGCAACCGTTGCTGGTGCTGGTGCTGGTGCAGTCGGCGGGGAAGAGACAGACTCAATACGAGCCGAATGCCCCCCATACCCCCCCTGGCCACGGCCCGGACTCACAGTAATCTCGACCAAGACAGACGCACCGCCGGTCGTGGTCGTCTCGGTGGTGTGGGTGGCCGTGCTGGTGGTGGTGGTCATGGGCCGGCCCGACACGGACACGCGGCCGGTCAGGGCGGAGCGCGACCGCACGGCCTTGGGCGACACGGCCTCGGGCGGCGCGGACGCCATGCGCTTCAGCAGAACACTATCTGCGCGCGCACGCGAGCTGGCCGTGGAGCTGAGCAGCGAGCGTCCTGTGGAGGAGGAGTTGGTGGTTGTTGTCGTTGTCGTCGTCGTCGTGCCCTGCCGGGGCGATGCAGCGGCAGTGCTGGAGGCGGGTCGCGGCGACGACGTGGCCACGGGGACCTTGCTCTTGTCGGAGAGGCTGCTGTTGCTGGCGCGGCGGTGGAGCTCGCGGCCGGCGCCGGCAATCTTGGGGCCGACGCGGTTCTTGGGCGAGAACAGGCCGCCGGACCGCTCGCCCATGGCGACCATGAGGCGGGCCTGGTCCTCCTCGTAGCGGATGCGGCGCATGTCGGGGCCGGTGCTGTGGCGGGCGGGTCGGGGGGCGGCACTGTTCGAATTGGAGTTGGAGTTGGCAGCAGCGGAACCGGGCCGACTGTCGTCGAGGTCGCGGTGTGCATTTTGATGGGCCGTGGTCGGCGAATCTAAGCCCGGCGACAGCAGGGGCTCGCCGATGCGCCGGGCGGTGCGGCGGCCGCCGACGTCGAGGGGTGTGTTGGCGAGGATCTTTTGCATGCGGCTCTCGGTGGCGCTCATGGGCGTGCGGCGGCCGGACGCGGTGGCGGTGGCCGAGGCCGAGGCCGAAGATGGACCGCCGGGCGTGGTCGAGTTCTTGTTGATGCGCCAGGGACGCGGCGCGGGACTGGGCGAGCCCTGGGCGGCGGCAGCGACGGCGGCCTCTTCTTCCTCCTCGGCCATGCGAAAGGCATCCTTGATGGAGAGCGGACGACGGCCCGCGCTGCCAGGGACGCCGGGGGTGGTTGCATTTGTTCCTCCTGCTGCTGCTGCCGCTGCTGCCGCGGCGGACGCAGTCTTCGCGGCGGCGTTGTTAACGGCGGCGACGGCGGCAGCGGCGGCGGTGGACCTCACTTTTGGAGCAGACGGCGAGGGCCGGGGCAGACGGGTCTGGCCGGGGCGGCCGGTGGCGGTGCGGCCGCGGGCGTCGGACTGCTGGGAGCTGGTGCTGGAGCGGCGCGAGTCGTAGCCGAAGCTGTGGGCGTTGCCGTTGCCGTTGCCGTTGGTGTGGGTGTGGCCATTGCCGTAGCCATATCCATATCCATTGCCGGTGGCGCCCAGGCCGGCGGTGTCGGAGGCGCTGGACGTGTCGGAGACGGCGGTGGGCGACGTGGTGACGGCGCGCTGCTGGGCGGAGGAAAAGCCAAAGGCGTCCTGCGCGTGGAAGCTTGTTCTCTTGGTGGGCAGGCGGCTGTTGGGGGTAGCCGAGCGGTCCATGGTGGCGGGATCGCGAAGAAGCTTGTGTGTTTTTTTAGAAAGCTTTTAGAAAGCTTTTTAAAAAGCTTGAAAAAGCTGAGAAAAAAAACTTTAAGAGAAAAGCTAGAAAAGCTAGAAAAGCTGATCAGGGCACTACCAAGGCTGGGACGGCATGTCGACGTGGCAGTGGGGTTGGGCAGTGATGAAGGAGGCTGGAATGCGATCAGCAAGGGGAGGAATAGGATAGGATAGGAGAGAGGAGAGACAGGAGAGAGATGACAGGAGTCGGAGAATAAGCGAGAGAAAAGAAAAAGGAAAAGAGAAAAAGAAGAAAAAAAGGGAAAAAAGAAAAAAAAAAGAAAAAAAGAAAAAGGAGACTCTCGCCACGTCAAAGCGCGGCTCGCAAGGAAACAGCAGACAAATAGGGCGCAGACAACAAGCACCAGAGAGAGCCACAGAGAGAGAGACACACACAATCTGGCCACAGCTGTCGTGATCGCCGTCGTGGTCGCGGTTGGGTCGTCGAGGAGAGGAGGCGAGGGTTTTGGGCGGCAGGGTTGCGTTTAAGAGTTTTGTTGCTGCAGGGGGAGAGCTGGCATTAAACTGCGTGGCGCTGGCTGACTAAGAAATGTTGTTTTTATTGTCAGGGGACCGGGAAGGAGCTCGAGGGCGCGCCGGAGCGCTGGCGTCTCCACGAACACGCCCGTGCACGGGCCACTGGGCCCACACCAGCAACCAGCGGTAAGCACGGGCCCACATCGAGGCCGTTGGGGGTGGAGTACTCTTACGAGTATTGTCGGTGTACTGCATGTGACTGGTCACGTTGTGGTTGGCTATGACGGGCCATGCAATGACGGGCATGAAAGACGTCAACCGGTAAGAACAATGGCGCCTCCCACCGTCCTGCGGCCACTCGGCACCTAGTGCGTTTTTCTTTCACGGAGTATTATATTATGGAGAGACTGACAACAAAGTGAACAGTACTCCAGCTCGCGCCACGCCCTCGGCCTCTACCGCAATGTCATCACCGTGAGCCGCTACGCGCTGCCGGCGGCCTTCCGGGAGGATGGGCAGGATAATCAGATAAAAAAAATCATCACCTCTGCCGTGGCCACCGTCGTGCGCGACCGGCTGCCGGCGCTGCGCGTGGGCGTCGCCGGCGAGGACACGCGCACGCCCGTGTTTGTCAGCGTGCCGTCGCTCGACCTGCGCGAGCACATGGAGTGGGAGGTGCGGGAGCAACCATCCGAGGAGTACGACACCCAGCTGGCGGCCGACCTCGCACGCGACACCCGGCGCCCGTGGTGGCCCGACACCGGCGACACCGGCATTGCCGCGCGGCCGCCGTGGCGCCTCGTGGTGTACGTCAACGCGGCCGCCGGCTGGGCCGACCTGGCGTTTGCGCTGCACCACGCCGTGGGCGACGGCAAGAGCGGGACCGTTTTTCATACGCATCTCGTGGAGGTTCTGAATGGGCAGCCTGCGGTGGTAGACGCCCCCGACGTGCTTGCATTCACCGACCTGCCCACCCTCGTGCCGTCCCAAGAGTCCCTCATCCGCTTCACCATCACGTGGCCCTTTTTCGTCAAGACGCTCTGGGCCGAGCTCGTGCCCGCGTGGCTCAAGCCGGGATGGCTCACCCCTACCACTGAGCACTACAACTACACCGGCCCCCGCGTCCGCCTGTACGACCACCCGCTCGACGGCCGCCTGCGCCTGTTCCACCTCACCCCGCGCCAGGCCGCCGCCCTGCTGGCCGGCTGCCGCGCGCACGGCACGACGCTGACGGCGCTTGTGCAGGGCTTGCTGATGGTGCTGTTTGCGCGGCGCATCCCGGTGGCCGAGGCATCCAGCTTTGTGTGTCTGATGCCCGTGAGCACGCGGCGGATTGTGCCGGCAGTGGAGGGCGTGGATGTGGACCGGCAGATGGGCAACTTTGTGTGCGGGCACCACTACGTGTACGACGCCGCAGCCGTCGCCGATGCGCGGCAAATAACGTCTGACAATGCAACGGAGGACGACGACGACTCCCGCGTCTGGCGCGCCGCCGCCGCGCTCGGCGCCGACCTCCGCGCCCGCCTCGCCGACCTCGCCACCGACAACATCATGGGCCTCATGGCCTGGGTCCGCGACTGGCACCAGTACTGGCGCCAGCAGGACGGCAAGGTCCGCGAGGGCACCTGGAGCGTGTCCAACACGGGCTCCATTTCTGATGGAGGAAGAGAGAACGGCTGGCGCCTCACTCGAAACCTCTACGCGCAGTCCAGCATGGGCAAGGACGCGCTGGTCAGCGTCAACGTCGGCAGCGTGCGCGGCGGCGACCTGTCGTTTGTCGTGGCGTGGCACCGCGGCGTGGTGACGGACGCGTTTGCCGGCAGTGTGGCCGACGACCTGCGGGGGTGTCTGGTGCGGTATGCCGAGGTTGGTCGGTTTGCGGTGCCGGTCCACGAGTCGATGTCGACGTAATGACTGCTGATTAAGCAGTGTATCAATGTTCCTCATGAGATCTGATGATATTCTGATGTTACCGATTATGAATGACTGTTATTGCAAGAGACGAGAGCAGAAACGAATCCAATAATAACACTCGTCTCGTCAATCATAATATTTTTGAAAGAATCAAAGAAAGAAAAGGTTGTCGTTTATTCTTGTATGTTATTCTTGTATGGTATTCATCTTTTCTGTGCTGCTTACGTAATCAGCGATGCTGATGATGCTGTTCTGCCTTCTTTCACCTTGAGCTTGCACATCCCAAAAGTATGCTAGAATACAACTGGGACAAAGCAGTATGGTTCTGAGTGCTGTGGTTATATTATCTATCAGAAAGTGAGTGTAACAAGTCAAGGTGGAAGACTCCAATGAAGACTCCAAGATAGCACTACATATAAGTAAATCAAACAATTCAAATCAAACAAATAAATCATAAAATATCCAAAAACCAGAAGAAATTGACAAACTGCACGTCGATTCTCCGGAAAAATAGAAAGAATAACCAAAAAACAACAAAAACAATAAAACAATAAACTACAAATCACCAGAGATCATTACATACCAGCTGCTGACTCATCCCACCCGCCGCCATTGGCCCAATCCAGCAGTGGAATCCCCACACCTTGCACCCGAAAACGCTTCCCTCAAAGAATAGTAAAAAATCAACGACACCTCCGACGAGACACCAGCGACACCATC
The DNA here is from genome assembly GCA_019925475.1 of Ophiostoma ips. Taxonomy (NCBI): domain Eukaryota; kingdom Fungi; phylum Ascomycota; class Sordariomycetes; order Ophiostomatales; family Ophiostomataceae; genus Ophiostoma; species Ophiostoma ips. Next base: position 126,313 of record JADHKN010000036.1, on the reverse strand, counting down.
TCGCTCAGCACAACATGGCCTCATTACGAACAACATCGACGTCCTGCCTGGGCTGCGTGGCGCGGCGGTCGCTCACTGCAGTCCGGCCAACAATAGCAATAACAACAACCAGCAACCCCTTCATCACCCTGCAGACCCGCGGCAAGAAGCAGCACCGCAACCCGGACGGCGTCGTCGTGCGTCTGCTCGAAGACGTGACGCGGTTTGGGCGGAGGGGTAGGTTTCCCCCCCCCCCCCCCCAATCCATTATTCCCCCCGCTAACAAATAGACACCATCCTGCGCGTGGCCCGCGGCCGCATGCGCAACAAGTGGTTCCCCGACGGCACGGCCGAGTACGTGACGGCTTCGCGGCTGGCGGCGCTGGGGTATGCGTCGGCGGCCGAGGCCGTCGTGCCGGCGGACAGTTCATTTGTTGCGAGGGGTGCTGTTCCACTGGACATTCCTCCCCCCCCCAAAGACGACCGCATTACCCTCAAAACAGTCACGGCAGCCCGCGCGGCCACGCTGCTGGAGACGCTGTTGCCGGCGCAGCTGGAGTTTGCACGGAAGCCAATTAGCAGTAGCAGCGCCACCGACAGCAAGGCCATCTTCGGATCGGTGTCGGCCGACGACGTGGCGACGGCGCTGCGCGAGGTGCTGCGGGCGAGCCAGACGGACGACGAGGACGTGATGCTGCTGCGGATCGAGGCACGTGACGTGCGGTTTGTGGTGCCCGAGGGGCAGGACCACGAACTGGCCGACGCAGACCGCATCAAGACGCTAGGCCGGTTCGAGGTGGAGATTACGGTGCGCGGCAGCGGCGGCAGCGACGGACTGGCCGGTGCGGCGGCGGCAGCAGCCAGCCTGAGCGGCGTGCCCCCGATCCGGCGGACGGTGATTGTCAAAGCGCAGGAGTAGAGGGTTTATCAAGAGTATCAAAAGACAATGTATATTAAGCACTTAAGGTATAGAGCATGAGATAACAACGACAAGAAGAAAGAAAAAAAGAAAAAAAAAAGGGAAAGGAAAAAAAATTACATATGCTCCCCCCACAGCGTGTCCCATACTATGCTCCGGCGCGACGGCGTCTCGGACACGGCGCTCTGCTGGCGCGGCAGGCCGGGCTGAAGGTTAGGACGTGATGGCGTGGTCGGCTAGGGGGGTGTGCGTACCTCGGTGGTGGTGGGTGTTGGTGTTGGTGGGTTGGGGGTCGTTGATGACTCAGCCGGTTCGGCCGCTGTCACGGCCCGCAGACTGCTTGCTTCGCTCGCAGCCGGTGCGGCCGCCGTCGCCGTCGACCCTCCCCGCATGTGCCCGGCCGCCTTTCTCGTCAGCGAGCTCGTGCTCGACCGCCGGCTCTCCAGGCTGCGGTGCAGAGTCTTACTCACACCGTCGATGCCGCCCAGGTGCCGGTGTGTGCTGCCGCCGGAGCTTCCGACGCCGCCGGAGGTGTCCCGGGTTGCCGCGCCGGCCCCCCCGCTGGCCGTCCGCGCGTGCGTGTGAATATCGGCCACGGCCTCGACGCAGTTGGCCGCCACCGTGCTCTTGCCCAGCCCCGGCGTCGACGGCGCGCCCGGCTTGTCTTCGTGGGCGTCGATCAAGTACCAGCGCAGCCCGTCCGACAGGTCAAAGGGGTTGCTACTCGTACTATTCAAGGTCGTCGTGGCGCTGCGCGTGTCGTCGGGCGTTGCCGCCGCCGCACTCAGGTCCACCACGCGCTCCTGCACGCGCGCAATGCGCGCCACCAGCCACTCGCGGCTCGCCAGCCGGTGCGCCTCCTGCTCGCGCAAAAAGTAGTGCGGGAAGCCAATGTTGAAGGCCGCCCAGGCGCCGCTGGTCTGGTTGCGCGTCGGCAGGAACAGCGCCAGGTCGCCCTCCTTGAAGTGGCGGAAGGCGATCTTGTCGTGGGCTTCTTTTTGCAGGGCGTGCGCCTTGTCGCGGTAGCTGCGCACGTCGCGCTGCAGCTTGCGGGCAATGTGTTCGACTTCCTTGACGCGGCGGTAGACGGTGTCGGCGGCGAGGTCGATGTCGAAGGCGGCGACGTGGGCGAGGAAGGCGGCGTAGGCGGTGGATTCGGCGTCGGCGTCGGGGGTATTCATCCAGTAGAGGAGGTTCATGTCCCCGGCGAAGGCGGAGCCGGAGCCGGGGGCGGTGGCAGTTCCGGAGCCGGGGGCACTTCCGGTCCCAGCAGGGCCGGCCGGCGTTGACTCGGCAGTCACAGCACCAGCACCGGCAGCACCGGCAGCACCAGCACCCGCCCCAGGGGCAATCACCGTCGACCGCTCGGCCCGCGGCACCCGCTGAATACTCATCCCCCCCCCCCCATCCCCCCCTCCCCCCCTCGTCACGGCATACCCCAACCGCTCCAGCAGCCGGCACAACCGATCATTCTGCGTGTACAGCCGCTGCGACAGGTCGCGACACCGCTGCGTGCGTGCGTCGAACCGCGCCGTGACCGCCGCCAGCGCCGCCTGGGCGTCGCCGCACCGCGCGCGGAACAGCCGCAGCTCCTCCTCGACGCTGCCCAGGTGCGACTGCTTGGCCGACACCTCGTCCGTCAGCGCCACGACGCGCCGCTCGTGCTCGTCCAGCCGCCGCCGCAGCGACTCCGACCCCGTCTCGCCCGCCGCCAGCCGCGCCTGCAGCCCGTGCAGGTCGGCCCGGCTCGTCGCCAGCTCCGCCTCCAGCGTCGCCACGCGTGCCCGCGCCTCGGCCAGCGCCTCGCGCCCGTGCCGCGCCTCCTGTTCCGCGTCGGCGCGCCCGGCCTCGGCGGCGGCCAGGGCGGCACGCAGCGTGCGGGTCTCCTCGTCGGCGCGGTCCCGGTCGGCCGTGACGAGGGCCAGGTCGCTGGCGGTCGTCTGCGCGCGGGCCAAGACGTCGGCGAGGCGGCTGATGGCAGTTTCGAGGGATTCAGCGAGGTCAGATGTACTGTCGGCTGGCAAGGACGTGTCTGTCCCCTCGACGGCGTGTGCCCCCACCATCCGGACCACCTCCCGCACCCCCCCCTCCAGCGCCTCGTACTGCCCCCGCTGCCGCTTCGTCTCCGCCCGCAGAAACTCCACCTGCCCCTGCGTCTTGAGCGCCGCGTCGCGCTGCTGCTTGTGCTCGGCCTCCTGCGCCGCCACCGCCGCCGCCTGCGCCGCCTGCGCCTCCTGCGCCTCCTGCGCCGCCGCCGCCGCCTGCTCCATCTCGTCCTCCGTGTCCTCCAGCCGCGCCTGCAGCCGCCGCATCTCGTCCTCCAGCGCCTTGCGCTCGCCCGTCGACTCGCGCTTCAGCGCCTCCAAGTTCTCCAGCAGATCCTTTTTGGTGGAATTGGTCTCGTCCATGCGCGCCAGCAGCTCCGTCTTGTCCTTGGCCAGCGCCGCCGTCCGCTCCTTTTCGCCCGCCAGCTCCGTCTCCAGCTGCTGCACGCGCTGCGTCAGCCGCATGTAGTCTGCTGTCGTTGTTGTTGTTGATGCATCGAGAGAAATCCGCCGGTCGTGCTGCAGCCGCGGCGTCCCCGGCCGGCCCGGTCCCGACACGCCCGGCAGACTCGGCGTCCCCGGCCGGCCCGGCGTCCCCGGCATCCCCGGCATCCCCGGCATCCCCGACATCCCGCCCACCGACGACGTCGAAAACATCCCCCCCATCCCCCCCATCCCCCCCAAACTCCCCCGCGACGCCTGGCTCTGCCGGTGCAGCAGGTCCTCCAGCCGCCGCACCCGGCTCTCCGCCGTCTTCAGCTTGCCCTCCACCTTGGCCTTGTCCTCCTGCAGGCTGCGCAGCACGTCGTCGTCCCCGCGCACCAGCAGCCCGCTGCGGCCCACCACCAGCAACCCCGCCGCCGCCTCGTGCACGCTGCCGTTCTTGAACGCCTTGATCCGCTTGGCCTGCTGCTTCGTCGGCGCGCTCAGCTCCGCCATCATCTTGCCAATGTCGCTCACCAGCCCCGCGTCCGCCCCCTGCCGCCGCAGCGCCTCGTGCAGGTCCTCCAGCTCGCGCCGGCTCACATCCGGCCATGCCGTCGAGGACGTCGACGTCGTTGCTGCCGCTGCCTCGTCGCCCACCAGGTTGACCTCCAGCCCGGCCACGCCGTGCTCATCTGCCGCCGCCCCCACCCCGTACGCCAGATTGGCCACCGACTTTTGCCACTTCTTTCGCCGCTTCACCTCCTCCTCGTGAAACAGCGCCATCTCGTTCGCCAGCGTCGACGAGTCCGCCCGCACCTTGTCCAGCCACGCCCGCCGCTTGATCGCCTCGCCCACAAACGACGCGTACACGTACGGGATCTGCTGCACCAGCCGCAGGTAGTCAAAGTGCGCCATGTCCTCCTCGTTGCTGCTGATCGCCGCAATCTGCGCCTTGAGCTCCGTGCTCAGCGTCGTCAGGTCCGTAATCGTCCGCATAAACTCCACCGTGTCCAGCGCCAGCGTGTTGCGCGCCCGCGTCGCGTACCGCACCATCTCGTCCATCTCCCCCGCCCGCGCCTGCAGCGTCGGCAGCAGCCGCTCCGTGTGCGTCGCCGCAATCTTGGACGCCTGCATCACGTCGCGGGCGGCATCGCCATACCCCAGCACCGTCTCGTAGTCCGTCGCAATCTTGCCCGCCACCGCCCGCAGGTCCTCCAGCAGCTGGCCCGCCTCGCCCTCGTGCGACAGCGCCGACCGCTCCACCGCCCGCTCAAACCCCTGCAGCACTGCCTCGCACCCGGCAAACAGCTGCGGCGCCGTCCGCTCCAGCTCCGCCACCTTGTTTGTGAACCGCCGCAGCGCGCCCGGTGCCAGCTTTCCAGCTTTGCGGGCCGTCTCCACGTCGAGCAGATCGTCGAGTGTTGGTTGTTTCTTTGTCGTTGTCTTCCGGCTGCTGCCCTCCCCGCCCGTCATGAACCGCAGCACCGCAGGCGAAATCACCACGCTGCGCGCCAGCTCCAGGTACTGCTCCCACTGCTCCACCAGCTGGCTGTACTCGGCCTGCGCGCTGCTCGTCCACTTCTTCAGCTCGTTGTACTTGGCGTCCGTGTTCTTGACCACCGCCTCCAGGTTGGCTACCGCCGCGTCCAGGCACCGCATCATCGCGTCCATCTCCGCGTACCGCTCCTGTGCGGCCGCTGCGCGCGCTGCGCACTCGTCCGCCACCGCCGCCGCCCAGGTCTGCCGCGCATGGAACAGCTCCTGCCACGCGGCCAGCGACCGCTGGTCGCGCAGGTCGTTGGGCGGGTCCGACGCCACAGACCGCTTCGGTAAGGGGAGCTCGAGGTTGGCGGTGGCCGCGGTGCCGGCGGCGTCGGCCTGTGTTGTCCGCGCATCATAAACGTAGAGTTCTTTCTAGTGATGTTAGGGGGGTGAACGATAAGACATTCCCAAAAAAAAACCTACCTCAGTCTGGAATGCGGCAACCCGGAGGGGCTTGCCCTGCGGCGTCAGAGCAATAATGCAGTCGGCGGGGATCGACGACTGCCGGCCGACAATGGAGCGGAATTCATCGAGACTGCACAGTTAGCCACAACCGAAAACAAAGAGAATAAAAACAGCATTGCACGCACGATGAAAGCTTGGCAAAGTCCATGTGCAGGCGTTGGCCCGTATGGGCTATCAGCACCTCGTTGGCCATCGCAAGACATGACCTCGGAGCTGGCGACAGCGCGAGTCGGGTTGGGTGTGTATTTGATGGGTGCGATGGTCGTGTCGTAATGTGGTCGTGGTCGTGATAGAGGTCGTGATAAAGGTCAGGCTAGATCAAAGCGGTCGAGGCGATCGGCAGCAAAGTGCAAAAGAGTATCGGTGAATGCCACACAGCTCCATAAACAACACACAAAAGCCAAACGACAAGAAGCAACAAATAAAGTGCCCCCGGGTTGATGTCGCTGGTTGACAGATAATAAATCCAAAAGAGAGAGAGAGAGTGAAAGAGATAGAGCTGCCGGGCTGGACGTTGTTGGACCTGACTAAAGCGGCCGCAATGACTAAGATAGCGTCTAAATAGGCCCCACCCATGCTAGCGTGCCGTTGCCTCGTGACTGCAGCCTGGTCGCGTGAAGCTCCTCCAGCACGTGCCGCGACGCCACAACCAATTACACCGCCACAATCAGCCACATACACGTGCAAGGCAAGTGCAAGGCAAGTGCAAGGCAAGGCAAGATCACGATCAAAGTGCAGCGACGCAGACAAGACGTCGTTGATGCACGCAGCTGGGTCCAACGAGCATGGACACAGTAATGGGCGACGCGCCTGCGGTCACCGCCAGTACCAACAGCAACGGCACCGACACGCACACGACCGACGCGACGCTCGTCCTCGCCGACGACGAGGCCCGCGTCCTGGCCCTCTACGACCAGCTCAAGGCCATCCAGCTCGAGGCAGCGCTCCTGCGGGCGCGAGAGCAGCACGGTGGGTGTAGTCGGATTGGTAGAGTATTACTGGAAAATACTAACAAGCCAGACGCAGCTACAGCCCCCCCCCCAGACACTGCCGCCGCCCAGCAGCGCCTGCTCGAGGCCCGCGCCGCCTACGTCCTGCGCACCGAGGTCGTCGACAGCGTCCTCACCGTCCACCCCGTCCTGCGCGCCGTCCACCAGGCCACCAAGGCCTCGCCCATTGAGCGCGACCTGCTCCCCCTTGTCCAGCACCGCGACGCCGTGTCCCAGGCCGTTGCGCGCGAGGCCGCCGCGCGCAAGGCCGTCGCGGACGAGCGCGCGGCCGTCGCGGCCTCGTTGCGCGACGCCGAGGTCACCAATGCAGCGCTCGCGGCCGAGCTGCGGCGGCTGGCAGCCGAGCAGCAAGCTGGCAGCAGTGAAGAAGTTGACGACGAAGCCGACGCAGAAACAACCCGCGAACTCGCAGCGCTGGAGGCGTCGGTCAAGGAGAGCCGGCAGCGGTGGAAGCTGATCAAGGGCGCCGCGAGCGCGATTGTGGCCGGCAGCGGCGTGGACTGGGCGCGGGATGCGGCGCTGCGGGACATTGTGCTGGATCCGGAGTGAGGGGGGGGTAATACGGGTATACGCAAGAGAGACCACCAAAGTTAGATGGCAATGCGCCGGAGCGCATAGGGAAATGCGCCGCGCCGATGCAGATGCGCCGGTGCGCTGATGCACCGTTCGCGAGTACTGCAAACCAAGCAGTGCCGTGACTTGCGCGCTACAACTGGCTCTGATCTGATCTGATCCATGCAGCTCTACAAAATAGCTGCTTGCGCTCGACTCTGGCCAGCCAGGTGACAGAAGACGAAAATAGCTGTCGTGCACAACTGCACCAAATATGACTTCTGACAACTACGTGCAAGAATCGAGTATGACAGCCAGACAGCCAAACAGCCAAACAGCCAAACAGCCAAACAGCCAAACAATAAAACCAACCTTCACATTGCGCAATGCTCTCCCACCCATCACCACCATATGTGTAGATGGCAGACGCGTCAAGCTCCTGGCGCGTGCTGCTTTTTATTGGTGGTGCACGTGACGAGTGATCTAGGAGGGACAGCCAGCCGGCGCGCCCCCCCAAATAGGCAATAGCAAAATGGGTGGATTACGAGCACTCTCTCTCCCCAAAAATGATAATAGCGACACAATTTACAAGTGGATTTTTACGAGTGCGTACGGAGTACAAAGTACGAGTAGGGAGTACAACGCGTACGGGTCACTCGTACACCCCCCCCCCTGGGTATGAGTACATACGAGTACACACCCCTCCCCCCAGTCGGTTCTGATTAGCAAGTACCTTTTTGGGGACGGTCAAAGTACCCAAGCGAGCTGCAGGCCATAATTACGCACTGGGGACCAGTGAAGGAAAAAAAAGAAGAAGAAAAAAAGCGAACGCGTGTGGTGTCATCTTCCCGGCACAGTACACACAGTACACACAGTACACACAGTACGTACAGTATGCGGAGGACTGTCATGTGCATCGAGCTGGACGCGCACGGTGCTATGCTCGCGCCAGAAGGTGGAAGAAGACGACACCCCTGCAAGCTTGTGATACGGGAAGGAGCGAGCGCATTGCATACGGAGTCGGAGTTGGCACGGGGAGCAGCAGAGAGTCAATATTGGGTGGCTTAGTAATACGAGTTCTCGCAGTGAGGCAACATATAATGATGGCACAACGCAAAGTTGATCGTATGAGTATGAGTACTCGTAAAACCGAAAAGCACCGGGCAAAGATGAAAGTCCGTAGGAGTACGATACGAGTGCTCCTGGTACGAGTACTCGTACTCATACGCAAGACGTCGATCTGCTAGCGGATAAGACGGTATATGCGACACAGCACTACGAGCAACAATCTCTACGGAGTACGAGTAACAAACGCAGTAACAGGTTGCGCCGATAATACGGAGTAGGCAGGACGCTAATGCACCCGCTGGTGCTGGTGGTAAGAGCAGCTGCACCGAAAGAGGAGACCGGCTAGGGGCAGCAGAGGCAGAGAATACGACCGAAGACACGAAGGAAACAGGAGGAAAAGGGCAGAAACCAGTCAAGGAAGGAAAAAGGAAAGTACGAGTGAGTACGGAGTACTCGTACACAAAGGGCAGCACAGGGTGGGGAAGGTACTTCTGCGCACGCTCTCTCTCCTCGGAGGTATTGGTGCTTTGGGAGCGAGCAGCGCCGAGCGTGGCCAATCATATGACACGAATTTAGTGTGTGAAACGCATTCCGACGCGATGGGAGTGCGGACTACTCGTATGTGGGAGACTATGTGCGAGTGTGCGAGACCATGAGTGCGAGTACATACTGTATGCTACGGGTGCGTACTCGTAGGTGAGTGAGTTTGTAGACGGGCATAATGTGAATATCAGAAACGATCAAAAAGAATAAGAAAGTAAACTCGTAGAGAATTCATGTTGACTGATTATATAATCACAATTGTCAAGGGTCTTGGACCCTGTATGAGTACTCGTAGAAGGTTACTGTTCAACGCCTGGCAACGGTGCGACTTGTACTGTACCGACTGCATGTACCGACTTCAGTGTCTGAGCAACCTTCTCCGCCCTGGTCGCTGTGTCCCCCAAATCAGTCCGCCTGCACCCCTCTGCCACCCCAAATTAGCGCCATTTATTTTGCCATTTATTTTAATTCCTCCCTCATTTTTGGGGGGTTTGGCCACCGCCCACCTACTCGCCCACACACGCAACGCCCTCCTTTTCTGCCCTTTTTTGCGCAGCGCCCTCTGCACCTGCCGGTCGCGTGAATTATGTATTTATTTTTGGCACCATATTTAAATAAAATTTACAGCTACTCGTACTCGTACCCTCATTTCACACTACAGACCCCTTGCAGTCCACTCACACACCCAGCACCGGTGCGCTCTCCCTGCCCACCCCTACACAGTATGTACAGGTAGGCGCTGTCTGTACAGTGTGTATCGCCTGTAAGCACCAAGACAAGTCGCCCGTCACATACCACACCCCCCCGCCTGTCTGCCTTTTGCCGTGCACCTTCCCTCTCTCTACCCTCTACCCTCTGCGAGTAGTCGTACCCTCCCTCTACCTCTACCCTCCACCCTCCTTCCCTTTGGCTGCTCCGCCCGCCCTCCTCCTTCCCTCCTCCCTCCTCCTCCCTCCTCACGCGCCCGCCCTCCCAATCAGCCAGCCCATAGTAAAAAGGCCCGCCTCTCTCCCCCTTCTCCTGCCCACATACTCTTCCCTCTCCTCTCTCTCCTCTTCTTCTTCTTCACTCTCTATCTCCCATACAAAAAAGCCTCCCCAGCAAAAAAATCACCACTGTGAACATCGTCCCATACAAATCTCTACTCTACTCTACGCCTTCACTTACAACACAAAAACCCAACCCACATCAAATTCTTGTAAGTACATCCGCCTCCACGTCCAGCAGCGCAACGCGCAAGTCACTCCATTATGACTCGATTGCATTTCCATGAATCACTTGATTTTTTATCATGACTTTGATCTGATCATTGATCATTTGATTTGATTTCACTTTACCTTTTTCATTTGCCTCTTTTCTTTCATCCCCCCTCCACCTTTCACATCTCGCGCCTTGTTTCAATGCAAGCGTGTCCACTTTCGCAAACGCGACGAGCTGCAATTCTGCGATTTCGCGATGCGATTTCGCGATGCGCATTCACGCGATGCGATTGCCACAGCTTATAAAAGATTATCACTACCTACAACACCACCACCACCATCACCACCACCACCACCACCATCACATAACCATTACCATCACCTCACTAACAACCCAGCAAAATGCCCAAGGCCGCAGCAAAGACCAAGACCGGCAAGGTCGAGAAGCGCCGCACCAAGAAGGACCCCAACGCCCCCAAGCGCGGTCTGTCGGCCTACATGTTCTTCGCCAACGAGCAGCGTGAAAACGTCCGTGACGAGAACCCCGGCATCTCCTTTGGCCAGGTCGGCAAGCTCCTCGGCGAGCGCTGGAAGGCCCTCAACGACAAGCAGCGCACGCCCTACGAGGCCAAGGCTGCCACCGACAAGAAGCGGTACGAGGACGAGAAGGCCGCCTACAACGCATAAGCGGCGTGGGGGGTTCTTGTTTTTTTCGTCGTCTTTTGTCTTTTTCTTTATCTCCTGTTCTATTATTCTCCTGTTTTCGGTTGGGAACACGGCGGTGGCGCGAGGGCAAATGGCACGGGAATGATTCTGCGTTCTCATGCCAGGTGCCAGGCTGGTTGCTTTTCTTTTTCCTTTTCCTTTTTTTTTTTGTTTGCTTGCTTGCTCTATGCTATTTGCTCTTTGGTTCTTGTTCTACGGTTCTGTATGAGGGTTATTTGAAATTATACTCGGGTCACGACAGTTCACGCCGCCGGAGCGCGCGGCTGGTCCTCTTCTATTCTTTTGCTGCTTGCGCACACATGCATGCCCGGGCAAGACAGACAGGACTGTATCTAGTCGGCTGGTGAAACAGGTTAACTTATGTGGTGTGAAGTTTGAAGTTTGAAGTGTGATGTGACGATATCTTTGTGACGATGCTATGCGTACGATACTCGTACTTTCACAATGGAGACAAACTTGATGCCTCAGGTTATTGTCGATTCCCTGACTAATCGGACCACAATCTACGCCGCATCGTCGTTTCCGGCGTAGCATCAAGACGCGGGCGCGAGTACGGAGTAGTACTCGTACGTACTCCGTACGGAGCCAGATCTCACGGTAGATCTCAGAACTCGGTTGTTTGTATCCTGCCAGCAGCAAGGGTCGGAGGATTTCACTTTGCACAGAGCAAGAAGAAAGTGCGACTCGCGCAATGCCCAGATGCTGTCATTGATGCTGTCATTTGATGCTGTCATTCAGGCACAGGCTGCCGACCGTGCGGGCAGGCACGAAGGTGCTCTTTCCTGTGTCGGTGCAAACGTGCATCGCGCCTGTCGATTTTGTTGCCTTTATGAGTATCACGAGTACTCCTCTTGCATCCCGCCCCTTTTCCTCTCTTTCTCTCCTCCCCTTCTTTTCCTCTTCCTCTTCTACCTCACCATAATCTACGAGTAGTCTTTTCATCGTCGCTATCAATTTCCTGACTCAACGCACTTGTGACGACTGCTTTGGCGTGGTTAGACCGAGATTCTCTCTTTTGGATTTCTTTTTGTCTTTCTTATTTTCCCCTCCCCTATCTCTCTCTCTCCCTCCATTTTACTCTTTTCGCGTCATTCTCTTCTCAATACTCCGTATTGTATCAGCCTCTCTTCGCCATCTCGACATTAAACCACACTCATTGACCCCGGTGGAACAGCCGATGCAATGCTTAAACCCCTGCCTGCAGGACCAAATAGGCCTATCGCAGGCCAGCCACGTCAGTCACGCCGCTCCATCGTGCGGCGAAGCCAATGGAAATCGGCAAACTGAAAACGAGCCAATGCACCAGACCACTGCACCACTGCACCACTGCACCACCCGCCCTGTCCACGTTGGGCATTGCTGCTGCCGGTCTCGTGCGCTCGCTGCTCTCATGAACGCAGCCCAATGAACCAAGGGAAAACAACCAAGCAAGAAATAGCAAAAAGAAGGATCAGCAAAAGCATCTCCCCTCCCCCAAACTGAATTGCCAGTGCTTTGCTTGGGTTTTTCGGGGGCCCCGTCTTCTGTTTATTTCCTCTTATCTAGATCGCTGCCAACATCTCACCGATCAGCCAAACTCCAATCTTTTTTTTTTTGAGTTTCATCCCTCTTCCATCCACGTCCATCAGTTCTCATAACGTGATTTCAGCCTCACGTTTCACGCGCCGCTCCAGCTCACAGACGACTCGAGTCAAACCAGCGAGTAACGAGCACGAGTACACACTGCGCATTCCGACAGCATCCCTCTCGCACGCCCTTCCGTCAGTCCCGGCGCCCGCTTTCTGCCTGACCGCATTTCACTCTACCCACCCGTCTGTCCCCCCGGCACACGCGCCTTATCGAGTATCTTTCTCTTAGTCCGATTTCCCTTCTCGCCGCGGCTACCTCCCCGCATTCGGCCTGCTCAACGCCACACCCCTCGACGCAGTTGGCTTCGGCCATGCTCTCGGTTGTGTCCGGCACATCGACACGACACACACCTTCAGTCATGTCCTGATGCTCCAGCCGCCTCAACTCGCTTTGATACCGCTGCTGTTCCATCACCCCGTCTTCAAGGCCGACGACTACACCTACGGAGTACACATCTGTCTCACACCCCACTGCTAGTTAGCAACATCTGAATCAAATGGCGGAGCCAGGCTACCCCTACCCCGGTACGCCCTATGGCGGGCCCAGAGGCATGCCCGGCATGCCCATGGCCATGTCGGGGCCGATGGGCAGGCCGTATAGCTGTCCACCCGGCCACTCAGCCTTTGGACCACCACCACCGGGCGGGATGCCTGGAATGGCGGGAATGCCTGGAATGCCTGGAATGGCGGGGATGACTAGAATGCCGGGGATGCCGGGGATGCCAGGGATGCCCGCAATGCCTGGGATGGCCGGAATGCCTGGTATGCCCGGGATGCCCGCGCCGCCCGCGCCGCCCGCACCGCCCTTTGGCCCTGCTGCAGGACGGCAAGTCGTACCGTTTGGCGGACCGCCAGGCGCTCCGCCCAGCTTGGGCCCGCTGATGGGGCCGGTGATGGGCCCCGGCTGGGGCGTCAGCGGCCAGCCCCCCAGCGCGAACCGGTCCACCGTGCTGCTCAGCGGGTGCTATGCGGAGTCCATGTCCGCCAGCCTCGTGGCCAACCTGCTCGACTCGCTCAGCGGCTTCCTGTCGGAGCCGCTGCGGCCGCCCGTCATCGCCCTCGCCGACGAGATCCGGCAGTGCGGCGGCGTGCTTACGCAGATGCTGGAGAGCACGCGCACGCACGGCAGCCGCGTGACGGTGCTGCTGGACTACCTGGAGCTGCTGCTGCCGTGCTTCCAAAAGAGCCTCAACGACATCCGCGGCTACTACGAAGACAACAACATGAACAAGGAGCTGCGCTGGCGCACCATGTACCACAAGATGACGGACGAGGCGGGCATCCCGCTGCCGCACATTTTCACGCTGTACCATCAGTTTATGGTTCTTCTCGGGCAGATGCTTACACGGTGGGTTCTTTTTTTTCTTCTGTTCGTTTCTCCTGCGTTCTGTGTGCTGACCTTGTAGAAACCCCAACTTTGAACTGAATGCCCTCGAGGCACTGCAGAAGCGCATGCAGGAGCTCCGCGACCGGCTGGGCATCAAGCCGCCCGAGACGTCCAAGGCCCTCATTGCGCCGACGGTGTCCAGCCTGATCTACCAAGACAAGGGCTCCCACTGGGCCGAGGACATTTTCTCGCGCCCCCTGACATCGCGGACGCCTCTTAAGCATCTTCGATAGTAAGACTGCCAACCCCTCCCCTCGCCTCAGCTCTACAACATGCTAACCATCAGCTCCGAGTGCTGTGGCCCATGGCAGACCCCCCGGATGACGCCAGAGTCCAAGGTGCTGTTCCGGCGGTCGTTTGACCAGGACCGGCTCACCATCCTCGCCTACATCGACCCCGCCAGCGCGTCGGCGTTCCTGCTGGTGCGCTGCCTCGACCCGGCCAACAACCCGATCTACAGCACCAAGGGCGTGCACGAGGTGTGCATCGAGCGCGACGGCAGCTGCCTGGTGCTGCACCGGTGGAGCTACGCGGAAAAGTGCGCCAAGCTGTGGGCGCTGCTGTACTTTCTGACGTGGGAGGAGCTGGTGCTGTTCCACTGCACGTTTGTGGCGCTCAAGATGGACAGCGCGCTGACGTCGCACATGAAGCCGGACGAGTTTGCCATCTCGCGCGAGAAGCGGCTGTTCCAGGCGACCATCAAGGACGACCAGCAGCACCACTCGCTGCTGGTGTTTGAGGACCGCAAGACCAACGGGCTGCGGCTGCACGCGGCGGTGTGGGAGGGCCCGCGCGTCAAGTGCCCGGTGTGGACGGCCTTTGTGCGGCGCCAGGCGCAGACGTCGTCGTCGTGGCTGGTGCGCAAGAGCAAGCACCGCGTGCACCTGCGCGACGTGCAGCTGTACGTCTTTGACAATGCGTACCACGAGGAGCACATGCGCCAGAACCGGTCGGGCGCCTTTGAGCTCAACTTTGTGACGCAGGAGGCCGCGCAATGCTTCAAGGACCTGTTCTGCCCGGGCGCGTCGACGGCGGTGTCGTCGGTGCCGTCCACCATGCCGTCGGGGCCGCCGTCGGTGCAGCCATCAGGGCCGCCATCGGGGCCGCCCACGTCGGCAGACGACAGCGCATCGGATGACGACAGCGCGAGCGACTCGACGATGTCGTCGGATGAAGAAGATGAGGATGAGGACGAGGATGATAAGTGATTTTTTTTTTTTTTGGATTTTTGGATTTCTGGATTTCTTTTGAATTTGTTTGCTTGGTTATTCTTGTCCAGCGTATCGCTCTTGTCACGACTTATGACAGCGTTGCTTTTGTCGTTTCAGCACTGTTGGTGCTTTCTGCGGAGGTCTGGCGGAGAGCCGAGTCTTGAGGTCGTTCATTGTGTCGTGATCACACTGACTATCCGTGATACCCTCACTTGGTTTTGAGTATGTTGCTGCTTACGTGATATTGAGCCGTTACAGTGCATCATTCCCACGTGATATTAAGGAAGCAGTTAGAAGCCGTTAGCAGGAAGCCGTTGCTTGCTACCCGTGCCATATCCATCTGCTGCTACACGTGATTTTGGCAGTCAACAAGAATGGCAGGAAGTGTCTTTACGTTCTTTGCTACACGTGATGGAGCACGGTCAACGGAAGCAGTTGGCAGTAAACTGTTCCTCCTTGCCATCTTTGCGTTCTTCTCTTGCTGCTACACGTGGTCTTGAGAACTATATTCAATAAGAAAGAGTCAGCAGTCAGTGCATTGCTCCTTCTTGCTATCTCTGCGTTCTTCTCTAGCACACGTGATCCTAACAGAGTCAACAAGAACAAGCAAGAAGTGAATCGTTCCTTCTCATGTTCTGTCCAGCTTCTTCTCTTGCTACTACACGTGATCTTAAGAATCAACAAGAAAAACAAGCAGGAGGTGAATCGTTCCTTCTCTTGTTCTTTCTCAAGTCCTTCTCTTGCTTCTACATGTGATCTTGAGAGTCAGAAAAACAAGCAGGAAGTGATCCCTTCCTTCTTTGCTATCTGTACATTCTTTCTCTGCCTTAGCACAACCAGAACCACCGGCGGTGCATTGCTCCTTCTTTACTTCTCTACTACGCCTTTCTCACTAGCTCATCTTCCTACATTCCTTCTCTTCCTACATTCCTTCTCTACGTCTTTATTATTTTCACGTGATAGAGTCAACAAGAGCAGAGTGCATGACTCTTTCCTACTCTCATCTATCACCAATATAATTCCCTATACAACATCACCCAGCCTCATCCGAATGTCATGTACTCGTATTGCTAAGGTATATCGTCACTATCGTCACGTGTCCAATTTCTCCTCCCCTCTCACAAAAAGCCCCCCTACGTCTTCACATCCGGCTCGTCCCGCCCCACGTACTCCTTGAACTTGAGCAGCGACGTGGCAAACTCAATCTCGGGCTTGAGGAATTCCTGCGCGTCCAGCCCGTACGCCGCCGCGTCGCTCGTGTGCTGCTCAATGTACAGGCGGATGGTGGCGCCGCTGGAGCCCGTGCCCGACAGGCGCACGACGATGCGCGTGCCGTTGGAGAAGGTGGCGTAGAGGCCCTGGTGCGCGGACACGCTGCCGTCGAGGTCGGTGTAGGCAAAGTCGCCGGCGGCGGTCACGGTGACGGCGTCGTCGGCGGCGCGGCCCGCCGTCACGGTGCTGCCGACAAACGCCGGGTCGGCGACGAGCGCGCGCAGCACGCCCACGACTTTGTCGGCGCCCGCGGAGTCGACGTTCTCGTAGTCGTAGCGCGTGAAAAAGGTGCGGCCGTACTCGGCCCAAAAGTCCTGCTGGATCTGCTTGATGGTGGGCATCACACCCGGGCGCTCGAGGCCCAGGCCGGCCAGGATGTTGAGCCAGGCCACAATGGCCCAGAGGCCGTCCTTTTCGCGGATGTGGTTGCTGCCGGTGCCGAAGCTCTCCTCGCCGCAGATGGACAGCTTGTCGGCGTCAAAGAGCGCGCAGAAGAACTTCCAGCCCGTCGGCACCTCGTAGCACTGCAGGCCCTGGCGCTTGGCCACGAGGTCGACGGCGCCCGACGTCGGCATGCTGCGCGCGAGGCCGAACACGCCGTTCTTGCGGAAGTAGGGGATCAGGCGCGCGTGGTGCGCAATGATGGCCAGCGAGTCGCCGGGCGACACAAACGCGCCGGCGCCGTAGATCATGTTGCGGTCGCCGTCGCCGTCGGACGCGGCGCCAAAGGGGATCTGGCCGGCCTCGACGGCCTCGACGAGCGAGTGCGCGTACGTCAGGTTGGGGTCTGGGTGGCCCCCATTGAAATCCGGGCTGGGCACGCAGTTCTGCACGCTGGCCGGGCCCAGGCCCAGGGCTTTGTCGAAGATGGCGGTGCCGTAGGGCCCCGTGACGCCGTGCAGGCCGTCAAAGAGCACCTTGAAGTCGGGCTGCTGGGCCAGGAACTTGCGGATCAGGTCAAAGTCGAAAATGTCCTGCAGCATGGCGACGTAGTCGGCGGTGCTGTCGACGATCTCGACCTCGAGCGGGCCGTAGTGGCGCGTGCCAATGGTGGTGATGTCGACGGCGGCGACGCCGAGGTCGAGCATCTTGTAGGCGGTTAGGGTCTTGGACGTGGCAAAGATCTTGTTGGTGACGGACTCGGGGGCCGGGCCGCCGTTGGCCAGGTTGTACTTGATGCCAAAGTCGGCCTTGGGCCCGCCGGCGTTGTGCGAGGCGGTCAGCAGGATGCCGCCGGTGGCGCCGCGCTTGCGGATCAGGTGGCTGGCGGCGGGGGTCGACATGATGCCGTTCTGGCCGATCAGCAGCTTCTTGACGCCGTACGCCGGGGCGATGCGCGCAATCAGCTGGATGACCTCGGGGTTCCAGAAGCGGCCGTCGCCGCCAATGACGAGGAAGGCATCCTGGGCGCCCTCGGGGATCGACAGCAGGATGCTGGTGATGAACGACTCGCTGTAGTGCGGCTGCTGGAAGACGACGACCTTTTTGCGAAGACCGGAGCTGGGGGGAGGAGGGTTAGTCGGGTTCAATCAAGGCTAAGGGATGCAGACAGAATTGGGAGACAAGGACTTACGTGCCCGGCTTCTGGTCGGTAAAGGGAGTGAACTCGACGGTGGTGGCCATTGTGAGGGGAGGTGAGGTGATGAGTGAGGCGGTGAAGAGAGAGGAAGAGAAGAGAAGAAAGGAGAGAGAAAGAGAGGAGGGAAGGAGAGAAAAGGAAAAAGAGGGAGAGAAAGACAGCAGACAGGAGAAGGGAAAGGTTGCCGGGTGGAGGAGAGCTGCAAGCTGGGCCCAGAGCCGGCCGTCCACGGCAGCGAAATGGTGGGGTGGGAGGGGCTGCTGTCCTGTAGGAGAACGGAGTATTTGGTATTTGTAGCTTAGCTTTTAGCTCAGGACGACGTAGAAAGGATCATCACCACAAGCACCGAGGAATGTAGAAAAAAGGATGAGCTGGTAACACGAGTTGTACATTCCAAAGTGAGGCTTTTTCTAGAAGAGGAAAAGGAGGAAAGACGTTTGGTGATGCGATGCTGACTGTACTCGTGCAGGGCAGGAAGGCAGGATGGCAGGAAGGCAGAATACGCGGAAGGAGCGATCATGATCGGGGAAAGTACAATCGACGACCAACTACACAACCAAAGTAGAAAGAACAAGCCACACTTAGGTAAGCCGTGATAACACAACCAACCCATCACTGCATCTTAAAGTAACCAATTTATTAAATGAAAGAAAGCTTTTGTGAGCTGCTGTGCGCGTGTGCAGGAACATGTATATTTTGGCCGTCCGGAGCCGTCTTCACATGAGCAGCCAATGTCAAAGAGAAATCCCAACAAATCCCAACCGTGATGCGCCAAGTCGCTGTAGCAGTGCAGAGTAAAAACAAAAACAAAAAAAAAAAAAAAAAAAAAAAAAAGAAAGTACAGAAAGATTAACAAAAAAAATTAACAAAATTAAATAAATGAACGTAGCTACGCCCGCTCGTCGACCACCTCCGCCGACACAGACACGTGCTCCGGGTCCACGCGGCTCACGCTGCCCTGCTGCACATAACCGAAGCTGGTCGGCCGCTGGGCGCGCTCGGCTCCGGCCATGGTCGTCGTCGACGACTCCGTCAGGGCGACTGTGGCCAAGTCGCTGCTGCTCGACACCTCCGACACCTGGCCCTCGAACGGCATGGCCAGCCGTCCGCCGTGGCCGCCGTGGCCGCCGTGGCCGCCCACGCTCTCGCCGGCCGACGACCCGTCATCGCCCACCGACGATGCCAGGCCCGCCGGCATTACCAGCATGTTGGCATTGGCGCCGACGCCGGGCACCTGGTTCTTCTTGCGCGGCGGATGCGGCACGGCGTCCAGGATGGGCACGCCGCCATACCGGCTGGCCCGCGACTGGTGCCGGCTGATCTGGGATTGGTGCCGGCTGACTTGGGACTGGTGCCGGCTGATCTGCGACTGCCGCCGGCTGACCTGCGACGGCACGCGGCTCGGCAGTCCGCTGGAAATGTGGATGCTGGTGCCGGCGTCAATGTCCGGCAGCAGGGGCGGCTCGCTGTCGACGCGGACCAGCGATGAGTCGCCGTCGCCGGCCGTGTTGTTGTCATCTTCTTCGCCGTGGCCGTCTTCGTCCTCGCCCTCGTGCTCGTCCTCATCCCGGTCATCGTCGCCGTCACCGTCGTCATCGCCGTCGCCAGCGTCAATCAGAGGGACACTGGCTGCCGCCGCCGCCGCCGCCGCTTCCGCTGCCGCTTTCGCCTCGGCCGCCGCCACCTTTTGCTTCCGAATCTTGCGCTTCTTCTCGTCCTCGTCGTCCGACTCAATGGGCCCGTTGCGGATCACGCTCAGCGCCACGGGGATGCCCGGCGGAGGGCCCTCGTCCTCAAAGTCGCCGCCGCGCGCCATCATGGCCGGCGGCATGCGCGCACTGCGCACCACCTCGAAGCCTTTGCCCTTCTCCTTGACCTTGCCGCCGATCATCGACCGGAACCAGCCCGTGGCAGACGCAATCGGGCCCGTCGGGTCGGCCGGGCCCGTGCCCAGCCGCCGGTTGGGCGCGTCCGAGTTGAGCCGCTGGCCGCGCACGCCGTAGTAAAAGTCCACCTCGCGCGTCGTGTAGTCGGTGCGCGGCGAGAACCCCACGCCAGCCGGCTGTGCGGCATACGGAGGCGATGTCACGCCGCGTGCGGGCTGGCTGTCGTAGTCGGCCGCGTCGCCCGACCGAGACACGGCTGTGCTCGTGGCAGCAGCAGCAGCGTTATTAGGCGTGATGACGGCCGCGGGTGCGAGTGGCGCGCTGCCGCCGTCGGGGCTCAGCGCGCCCTGCGACCAGTCGCCGCTGGCCCAGGAGCCGCGCGTGCGGTCGGCGGGTGACGGCGCGTTGTCCTGGTTGTTGATGGTCGGCCGCCTCGGCCGCCGCGGCGGGCGGTAGTATGGGTCGGTGGCCTCGATGGGTGTCGTACTCACGGCACCTCCTGCGCCGCCGGGCATACGGCCCATGCCCGGGTTGGCCGACGGCAGATACGAGTAGCTGCCGCCCATGTCGCCGGACGTCGTGGGCGTATACGGGCCGCCACCGCCGCCGCCGCCGCCCTCAAAGTTGCGTGCTGCTGCTGCTGCCGAGAAACTGTTGTCGACGCTCAGATTGTCGAGCGCCGACGAGCTGCGCTGGCCCGGCTTGCCGGTCATGAGCACGCCGATACTACCGACAGACTCACTCCGCAAGCGGCCGCCCGGCATGACGTAGCCGGACTTGCCGCCGGACTCGTCGCCCATCACCAGCATCGCCGCACTGGACATTTCGCTCTGGCGCGACGTGGCGCCCACCGAACGGCGCGGCACCGTGCGGCGCGCGAGCTGGCGCATGCCAAAGATCTTGGACAGGCCGCCGCGGGTCTGGCCGGCCACGTCGTCGCCGCCGGCGCCGGCCATGCGCGCAATGACCTCGAGGATGGTCTGGATGGCGTTGAGAAAGAAGCCAAAGATGAGGACACCCGCGTGGATGACGAGAATCACATAGCCGAACCAGCCCTTGGTGCCCTCGTCGACGCCGAGCACCGGGATAAAGGCAATCATCAGCATAATGGTGACAAAGCGCATAAACGCAAACAGCGTGTGGTAGGCGTTCATGGACGACTGGCGGTGGAAGGGCTGGATGACCAGCAGGGTCAGGACCTGGACGACCTCGCAGATGGCCAGCAGGACGACCTGGGCAATGCCGGCGGGCTGGACGGCGCCAATGGCGATGCCGCGGACGACGGTCAGGGCGAGGGGCGCGAGGGCGTAAAAGGCGGCCTCGTCCGAGTAGGTGTTGTAGAGCGGGCCGTAGAGCAGCAGGGTGGGCAGGTCGTCGAACAGGACGGCGCGCGGCTTGGTGGAGATGATGAGGTAGAGCAGCCAGACGGAGAAGCCGATGATGGCGACGAGGGTGATGGCGGCCAGGGCGGTCATGTAGCCGGGGGCGTGGGAGGCGACGACAAACTGAAAGGACGACAGGGCGACAATGGGCAGCAGCATGTAGTTGAAGATGATGCGCACGACGTGGCCGATGGAAAAGGGCCCGTTCTTGGAGCGCAGGTCGGTCTCGGGGATGGTGCGCACGACGCGGTAGGCCCACTGGACGGCGAAGCCGAGCTGGAACAGGACGAGCGAGCCGCCGATGATGACGAGCAGCCAGACCATCATGCCGGCCCAGATGTCCTCGACCTGGGCCAGGCCGGCGACCTGGGCCAGGTTCTGCAGGCCATAGGTGCCGTTGGTGACGTAGAGGCCGTCGATGGTGGTGGGCATGCCGCCGTAGTGGCTGACGAGGGTGTGGTTGAAGAGCAGCGTGGACCAGGCGGCCTGGCCGACAATGGGCTGATAGAAACCGGGGTAGCTGAGGGTCAGGCCGCCGGTAAGCACAGCAAACTGCAGGTACTGCAGACAGTCGCCGAAGCCGGGGGTGACGAGGCGCAGCAGGTCGGGGTCGCGGCCGTAGTTGGAGGACCAGTGGAAGATGTCGGTGGTGCCCCAGGGGCTGTACATGCCGGCAAAGACGGTGGCGAAGCCGACGGCCAGCAGGACCATGAGCGGCAGGAATCGGATGGCCCAGGCGAGGTGGCCGAGCGAGGGGGTGAGGGAGGCGCGCACGCAGCCAATGGTGGTGGCGGCGTCGTCGCCGTAGCGGATGTAAAAGGTGGCGGTGAAGGAGGCAAAGGCGTAGGACGCGTTCATGTCGGTGGCGATGGCGATGGACGGCAGGTCTTGCAGCGGCACGACGGACGTGTTGAAGACGGGCGCCAGGGGGCAGGAGGCGTTGGTCAGGGCCTGGTCGCAGAAGTCGGCGTCGCCGCTCCAGGGCTCGTACGAGAGCATGTCAATGGTGCGGTGCAGCGTGGTCAGCTTGGGCGATGCCGATGACGGGTCGGGCTCGCGCAGGATCTTGCCGTCGGTGTAGTTGGCGTCGGCCCAGAGCGAGCTGTTCCAGGGCGCGAGTGCGGTGGACGAGCGCGCGCCCGTGACGTTGCCGTACATGGTGACGAGCAAGGCGTGGCTGCCGTTGGTCGTGTCAAACGAGGCGTCGACGTGCAGCGGCAGCCATTGGAGGAGCACGGGGTCCTTGTTGTTGCGGTACTCGTCGGAGAGGCAGTTGGAGAAGGCGACGGAAGCGGCGGCGGCGGGCTGGACGGCGAGGCAGGCCAGCAGGGTGAGGAGGAGGGAGGTGAGGAGGTTGATTCTGGGGGGGGATAGTCTGGGGAGATGTGAGAAGAGGGATGAGAGATGTGAGATGGATGAGAGATGTGACGTGGACGTGGATGTGGGCGGGCATATTCGACGCGTGGACGGAGTAGGTGGTGGTTGTCGATGGGTTGTACATGATGGATGCTCGTCAACTCGATGTGCTGCTGCCTTCAAATTCATAATGTCCGGCGAGACGGCCCGGGGTCGAGAGGCCGGCGACGGAGCTGGCCGGCGTCGAACAGGCCGCTCCGACGGACCGCACAAACGTCGGTCAGCGGCACAATCAGACAGTGTGGGCAATGTGGGCGAAGCCATGGCGTACAGCCACAAGGCACAAGGCACGAGGGGGCACGAGGCCGTCGATGTCGATGGCGATGTCGATGACGATGGCGATTACGGTTGATGACGACGACGATGACGGGTCAATAAAACACACAAAACTCGGTGACACTGGTAAAGTCGGGAGTCGGGAACAGGCTAGGGCACCGTCTTCATCTTGATGGGCGCGAGCACGTCTGCCGGTGTCGGGTCGGATCGTCGGATGTTGTGATGATTGGATGTTGACTTTGAGTTGACTCTTGAGACTCTCGAGTGGACGCGAGCAAGTCGAGAAAGGGGTCGACGACGGGCGAGCTGAAGCTGGCTCGCGATGCACACGGTCGAGTGTCGTCGCGGTGCACAAGCGCTCGGTCCGTTGTGATTAGGGGGAGGGCGTGACAAAAGAAGAATCGAAAGTGATGATCGAAAGAATAAAGAAGAAAAAAAAGAAAAAAGAAAAAAAAGACGAAAAAAGAAAAAAAGAAAAAAAAGAAAAGAAAAGGAAAAATACAATGAACAAAGGGATGTAGGATCACGATAGCACAGACTCCAGGGAGATCATGGAACAATACAGAACAACAAAGAAGATGAACGAAGACGAGAATGGAACAGGGGAAAACGAAGGGATGATTGGCGATGATGGTGATGACGGTGATGAAAATAAAGATGGCAGAAGAGAAGATGACGAGGGGGAACGACAAAACGACAAACCGAGAAAATAGCCTCAAAAAGAATTGGAGCCAGGAGCGACAAAAACCGACCCAGCTGCGAGTATGACGTGAAATGGGCAAGAGCCAGACTCCCAGACTCCCCCAAGAGGCAGGCGCGGTCTCGCTCGCCTTCCCCTTCAATACGGAGCAAGCTGCCCGAGCTAATTTGATAATGGATTAAAAACAATTTTAATTGCAGGGTAAGCTTAGTAAACAGCGCAGCGCCCAGCAGCACCTGCCAAAAGTACGACGGGTACGGAGTATGGGTACGGAGTACGGAGTACGAGTACAAGGTACAAATGCTTCATGACGCGACAAAAGGAGAAAGTGGGGCCAACCACAGGGAAGGAGCTATCAGAACGAGTTGCGAGTATCGTACTGGGACTGCCGTGCATCGGACACGACGTGCCGCGATGCATCTAAGCGAGCACGGCACTGTGGTGACATGAATCTGGAGGCAGTACTCTGTGTACTCTGTGAAGAAGTATAAATTCAACAACGTGCTACAGTAATTTAAACGGCCGGTAGTTAACAAGCAGAGTAATCGTACGAGTACTCGTAGAATAGAGTAGAATAGAGTAGATAGAGTAGAGAAAGTAGATAGAGTAAAGAGGAGTACTGCTTACTAATCAAACGGTTATGTACATATACGAGCAACTGTGTTTCCTTCTCTTTTTTTACTATTCTTATTCCCATCTTCCTTATTCCCAGTCTAGACTCGACCACCGACCTCCCGCCCTCCCGCATAACAGTACCACCGTCGTGGCTTAGACCACGCTTCGTATCACTTCCTTGGCACGGCCTGTCAGGGTTCGTTTTATTCTGTTTTGTTTCCTCCGCGGCCCGCTTTTCCGTAATGTTAAATCTATATTTATTTCTCTCTCCATTTTTATCGCTCGTTCAGATCCACGATGCCTGATATAGTGTCACGTGGTCACATATAACACCCCATCACGCCAGTCAGCACTGCCATACAAGCACGATGGGTACAAGTACTCCGTACGAGTAATAATAAGTGCCAACTCAGCAACGACCCATCGTCAACGCCTTTTGTTTCAGGCTCTTCCTCAGATACAGCTCGACCTGCACACGCTCACCGCCCGCCCGCGTCCTTGCCAGCCACGCTGCAATGGTGCCTCGCAGCCGGGCCTCGATGCTCGTAATGTCCGCCATCTCCGGCGACAGCTGCCCATCGCCGTCGCCGTCGTCGGCGCCCTTTTCACAGGCCCTCACGTGACGTACCAGACGGACCACACTCCGCCGAAGCTGCTGTAGATTGACAG
Source organism: Ophiostoma ips (assembly GCA_019925475.1). Lineage (NCBI taxonomy): Eukaryota > Fungi > Ascomycota > Sordariomycetes > Ophiostomatales > Ophiostomataceae > Ophiostoma > Ophiostoma ips. The sequence continues at coordinate 101,818 of JADHKN010000036.1, read as the reverse complement.
ACATAATCTGTGTACGAGAACTTGTACTGGTGCTCGTAGTCTGCCGGACAGTCAAAGTCAATGCCCCTGGCAGCTGTGAGCCCCGCGTATCGCTTGTTGTCTGATGCTGTGTTGTCGCAGACCCCGCCGCCTGAGACGGCCCCCGAGACATCCGACCAATCCGGGGCGGCTGGCCCTGGGCTGGCGTCGCACTGCTGGCGCTGGCAACACGCGGGCCATGAAACGATATCGTAGTCTGGCGGAGCCCATCATCACCTGATGACATGAGCCCCGGAAGACCCGGGTGGTACGCAGGACGGGCTCCACGGCTGTTGTTGTGGTTCTGCCGGTTCTGGCCCCGTGCTTCGAGCGGGCTTGCTGGCGGGGTTCGGAGACTTGCTGCTCTCTGTCTTGGCGCCGACAAAAGATGCCGCCGGTTGCCGCCGCCGTGCCGAAGCGAGCCGATCTGAATGCGGACGGGCGAGGCTTCAGCCACCGTCGGCGTAGGAAGCGGTGTACTCGGAAACGGTTGGCTGCAGCCGTGCACCACCGCCTCCGTCTCGTATACCCTCTTGCACAGTCTCGCAAAGGCATCACACACCACGTGTTCGTCGGCAAAGAGCACATCCGTCTTGGATGGCGCCACGTTGGCATCGTAGCTGCCTGATGGACACCGAATGTTGACGCGAAAGAACAGGCCCTGCACCTTGGGCTGTGGCTGTGACTGCAGCAGCTGCTGCGAGGCTTGAAAAGCTTTTGTAAAGATGGCCGCGAGCTTCTGCGCCGTGCTGCCGTACGTCCCATCGGAGAGGGGCCGTCCATCGACGGAGACGAAGCTGCCGAGCTTGAGCTTGGCCACATTGGCGCCCGGCTGGGGAAGGCAGGCTTCAAAGACAAAGTCGCGGGCTGCGTCCGCACTCTCACTCTCTGTCGGTGGCACCGATTTCCCGGAAAGCAGCTCCCGGGAAGACGCCACAACCTCCTGGCACTGCCGGGCCGCATCGACACCAAACAAGATGGCCACGGCCTGCTTCATGCCGACACGGCCGCCCATGCCGACGGCAGCGGGACGGTAGTAGAACGGTGCCGAAGCTGCTGCTGCTGCTGATTCTGGTCTGATGACGGCTGCATTTACCGTCTCGCCTGGCTGCACGACCTTGAAGGACAGCCGCAGGTCCGGCCGCGCCAGGGCATAGCCGCGCAGGAGCGTCTTGATGGCGGCCACCGTCTTGGCGGCGTCGTGGATGGCGGTCTTGCGCCGCACTGGCAGCTGCGCGAATAGGCAGGTCACCGTGATGGTTGTGCCCACGGGCGCCGGCGTGGCGCGCTGGCTGCCCGGTGCGATGCCGCCGGTGTTGGGCACAAGTCGGAAGGTGGTGGCGACGGCGTCGGCGTCGGCGCTAGTCCGCGTCGTCACGGCCACGTAGCCGAGCCCGTTGGCACTCGCCAGGCCCTCGCCGCGGAAGCCAAGCGTGGGAGCACCGTCACCGCTCGCGTCTGTGCCAGACGACATGTGCTTGCTGCTGTGAGACGGCCGGCCGAGCACGGCAAAGTCGGCATGCGCAATGCCCGTGCCGTTGTCGCGCACCTCGACCTTGTCGACGGTGTTGCGGCTCATGAGCACATCCACGCACGACGCACGGGCGTCAATGGCATTGTCGACGAGCTCGCGCACAAGACACACCGGCGAAGCGATGAGGCTTGTGGCCCCGATCAGCCGGCGCGTGTCTGTAGGTAGGGCCTTGATTGACATGGTGAGGCCAAACTTAAGTCAATTTGCGTCAATGCTCTGACCATTGATTCAGGACGAGCAGATTGAGGGACTCCACGCATTTTTGTACCCCCCCCCCCCCCTCCTACCTCCTGGTAGCTCCTTCCTTCATCGAACCTGCTGGTGGTTCCTTCTGTGTCGTCTTGGCTCCTTCCTCATCTTTATGTATTGCCTCTGCGTGTACTTGCTGAATCAATCCCAGGACAAGAAGGCGCACCTGGCACGACACCTAATTCGACACCCAATCTACAGACGCGCCTTCCCTCTGTTACTCGATTTACTCGATCCAGAGACATCCTCCTTCTTCTTTCAGCTGCTTCTTGCTCACTCAACCGTCGTCGCACGCTGACTAAGTCCAGCTGCTCGATGACACAAGATTAGTAAAGAGCTACGCCCCCACTTTCGTCTAGTACGTACTCCGTACGTCGTAATACGAGTAATACTCATAGCCCCTCTCCGGACTCGCATCTCTCTGCTCTCATCGACATCCCATCCCCTCTACACTTTACTACCAACCTCGCCAACCCCCCAGAAAAAAACCGCCAACATGCACCACAAGGGTCCCCAGGAACAGGTCCACGACGGCGCCGGCCTGCGCATCGGCATCGTGCACGCGCGCTGGAACAACGCCATCATCGACCCGCTGCTCGAGGGCGCCAAGGCCAAGCTGCTCAAGAGCGGCGTTGCGGCCGAGAACATTGTGGTCGAGTCGGTTCCGGGTGCCTGGGAGCTGCCCATTGCCGTGCAGCGGTTCCTGTCGGCGTCCCAGATCCAGTCGGCGTCGGCGTCGGCGCCCGGGTCGGCCATTAACGACCTGCTGCTCGGCAGCTCCACCGACCTGACCAAGGACGCCGGCGCGGCAACAGCGGCAACATCAACAGCATCAGCATCCGCCAGCAAAGCGGCGTTCGACGCGCTGATTGCCATTGGCGTGCTGATCAAGGGCGAGACCATGCACTTTGAGTACATTGCCGACAGCGTGTCGCAGGGCCTGATGCGCGTGCAGCTCGACACGGGCGTGCCCGTCATCTTCGGCCTGCTGACCGTGCTGGACGAGAAGCAGGGCCTGGCGCGCGCCGGCGTCATCCCGGGCAGCCACAACCACGGCGAGGACTGGGGCTCAGCCGCTGTCGAGATGGGCGTCAAGCGGGCCGCCTGGGCCACGGGCAAGCTCAACTAGGCAGGTCCGACGGCGCGGGGCGGCGCGGCGCAGCAACCGATGACAAATCAAGCCCGGCTGGGCGGCACGTCACGGATCACGGGATCACGATTACGGGATCACGATTACGGAATCATTACTACATACCGGCGTTGGATTATTCGTATTCATTGGCAGGGAAAAATAAAGGAAAAAAGGAAAAAAATGAAGAATAAACATAAATAAGCATAAATGAAAATGAACATAAATAAAACAAATTCCCAAATGCACCAAATATTAGATTAAGGCTGGGTTGTCTATATAGTACGTGTACGGAAAGATCAGGCCCGGCATGCAATCGTCTCCTCGTCCTCCGCTGCCGTCGCTCTCTTTTTTCGTTGTTTTTGGAGGTCTCGCGGAACGCCCAAAGAATGCAGTCAAAACGGCAAGAGATATAAACAGCGAGGCAAAAATATATACCCAAAATAAACCAAATAACCAAGATAAAATAAATCGAAAAAAGTAAAACGACACACGCGTTTTATTTCTCCTCCCGGCTCTAGCTGATCAGAGCACCCACCTCGCTCGGCAGCGACTTCTTCGACTTCCACATCGACCGCTTCTTGTCGCGCTTGGCCTTCATCTCGGCCCAGCCCTCGTCGTCGTCGTCGTCGTCCGCCGCCGCCGCCACCGATGCCGTCGCCTCCTTCTGCAGCGGCGACGGGCTCTTGTGCTTGCGCGACAGGTCCCAGCCGGGGCTCGAGGTACCGCTCGTCTGGCCCGGCGTGGCGTCCAGCGACGGCGATGCACCACCGCCCGCCACCGCCGTCATGTTCGACACTGGCCGGTAGCGGCCCGGCAGGCCCACGTTGCTGCGCTCCGACGGCGCAATCGACGCCTGGTAGCCGCCGCCGGTGCCCTGGATGCGGATCGACGGCGCGTAGCCGCTGCCCATGACCGGCGGCGGCGGCTGCATCCACGACGCGTTGCCGGGCTGCACCAGGCTCATCGTGCGTGTGTGCAAGTCCAGCTGCGGCAGCTGCACGTCCCGCACCGACGCATTGTCGGCAAACGAGTGCCGCACGCTGCCGTCCGGTACCATGCCCATGCCGTTCATACCCATGCCATTCATACCCATGCCGCCCATACCGCCCATGCCCGTAGGCATGCCCTGGACACTGCCCATCTGGCTCATCGGGCGCTGGCCGCCGGCCATCATCTGCATGAACTGCATCTGCATCTGCATAAACTGCTGCATCTGCTGCGTCATCTGGATCTGCGCCTGCTCGCCCGCCGACATCACCGGCGGCATGTGTCCGCCCAAGCCAGCACCAACGCCCGGGTACATCGTGTGCGCAGGGATCGCAGCCATCGGGTCATACGCTGCGTTGGGGCCCGACATGTTCGGCAACGGCTTGTTGGCCGCATCCAGCGCCGGACTGCCACGGCGCATGGCGCGCGACCGCTCCTCGCTGGCAATCACACCCACGAGGCCACCAGGGGGCAGACCGCCTGCGGGCGCGCCGCCGGCAAAGTTGAGCGGCTCACGCTGGTTGGCGTTGATCAGACCGTACGGGTCCTGGGGCAGGTTGCGCGCAAACGCGGGCAGGCGGCCGTTGCTGGCCGAGCCAGTCAGTCCCGCCCCTGCCAGGCCATCGCCGCCAGCAGTAGCAGACTGGGGACGCTGGAAGCTGGGCGCCGCCGCCGCACGCAGGTTGGGGTTCGACATCATGTTGTTGAGCCGCGTAGGCGCGCGGTTGCGGCTGGGGAATCCGTGCGCCGCCAGAATGGCCAGCGGCACCTCTTCGTCCTCGTCCTCGTCCTTGCTGCCAGCGTCCGCTCCGTTCGGGCCCGACGCAATCGACGACGGCAGGTTCGGCGTGGACATGGAGTAGGACATGCCCGGCCGGGGGACAGGGCCGGCTGGGGCCGGTTCGCCCGTGACCTTCATCATCTGCTGGCGGTAGACGGCCATGTGCGCCTCCTGCTTGCGTCTCTGCTTGGCGGCTTGTCTCGACTTTTCCGCCTCGTCCACGTCGTCGTCGTAGTTGTCGTCTTCGCTGTCGCTCTTGTCGTCGCTCGCCTTGTTGTCCGCGTCGTCCGCACCCGCCGCCTTGCTGACGTTCTCGCTCTCCTTGTACTTCCGGTAGCGCTCAAACTGGGCAGGCGTCATGACCTTGTTCTGCTGGGGCGGGCTGGGCTTCTGGGTGATCGTGCGCGGGGCCGCCCGGTTGATCTGCAGAGGCTTGGTGTCAAACAGGTTGTCCTCCTCCTCCTCCGCCGCAGGCACGGCACCATAGCTGGGCGACGTGAGCCCCGTGGGCACCTTGCTGTAGCCCGAGTCGATCTTGCTGCTGTCGTCGTTGCGGCGGCCGAACCGACTGCTATTGCTCGTAGGCGGCGTCGACGCCTTGTTGCCGCTACCGGCGAGGAAGCGGTTGACCGAGAAGAGCGAGTCTTTGAGAAGCACCGTGTCTTCGTCCTCGGCCTCGGCAACATACTCAATGGTGGAGCGGCGGCGGAACACGGCGCTGGACCGTCTCAGCCCTCCAGAATCGGCGGGACGCTGTGTGGACGTGGACGTGGACGGCGCTGCGGAGGAAACCGTAGGCGAAGCCGAATAGTCGTTCAGGGCAATCGGGGAGCCGTGGACGGGAACGGGCGGCGCGTTTTCGTTGGCGGTAGAGCCATTGTTGTTGGAGTACAACAGCTTCTCGGTCGAGTGGTGGCTGATCTGGCTGTTGTACGACTTGGGCGAGGGCTCAATGGTGGTGTTGTTGTCTAATGTGATCGGGGCGGGCTGGTTGAGGCGGTTTCCGGTCAGAGAACGCGGCACGAGAGCTGGCCGGTCATTGTTCTCGGCGTTTCTGTCGTCGCCGCGCTCGCCATTGGTCTGTTGGCCCAGCCGCAGAGTTGCGACACTGGCGCGCTTGTTGTCGAAGCTGCCGAGCATCTGGCTGAAATCGCCGCCGAGGTCAAACTGTTCTTCGATCTTGGGCGGGGTTGCTGTTGCGGCTGTGGTGACAGTTGATGCCGTCATAGAACGGTCACGGCCTGAGAGTGCGGATGGCGGGGTCTGTGGGACCTTCTTACCGTCGTCGGTCGAGTTGAACCGATTTCGGTTGGCGCCAAAGGACAGCGTGCGACCGGCTGACTTGAGAAAGCTGCTGGTGCTCGACTTGGGGACAGGCGGCAGCGGCACGTCGCTGAACTGCTGCTTGTTCTGCGCAGCCCAATCGTCGTTCTGCATGTTTGTCTGCTTCTGGGTGTGGTATTGGTTTTGCTGCTGCTGCTGCTGCTGCTGCAAGTTGAGGTCGGCGGAGGATGGTGTCGTAGACACGTTGCTGTGCCGTGAGGAGTTGTCGGTGGAAGAGGTGTTTGTTGTGTTTGCAGAACCACTGTCGGTGTGTAGGTTAGTGTCCGCTCGTGGTTTATACCATTTATGGCTCGAGTGCTTTTTGGATCCCGCCGTCTTATCGTACCGGTTGATGCTCTGGTTGGCAAAGAGGCTGTCGTCTTCGGTGTCGACAGCGAGGTTGTTGGGCACGCTCTGGGACTTTGTGGAAAAATGGGCAGAGCCGTTACTGTTGCTTGTGCTGCGGCGGTGGCCAGGTGCGATTTCGGAACGATCTAGTACTCGAAACGACGGGCCTGCTATGGCATTGTCGAGGTTGTCGGCGGTCGATTTCCGCCTGTTGAACGCGACGGGGAATCTAGGCATATAGAAAGATCGCTGTGAGCGGGCTTTTTAGATGGCAGTTCAGCAGCCCGTCGTGGATGGGCGGCTGTGCAGAACCGAAGAGCACGTCCTGGGAGATGTATTGATGGACGGAGATGAGCAGCGCCCCGGAAAGATAGCGGTAACACGAAACAGGAGGCGGAGCGAGGTTGCAGCGCTGCGAGGCTGGTGTGATTATGGGGGATTTGAGGCGATGAAATTAAGAATAGGAGACGCTATAAAGCGGACAACTGCATGGAGTAGGGTCAGTATGAGCGGGAGTTGGAGAATCAAGAGCAAGAAAAAGGTGCAAGAAAAAGGTGCAAGAAAAAGGTGCAAGAAAAAAAGCGCAAGAAAAAAATAAAAGTGAACAAGGAGAGAGAGAATTGCGGCGCAGAGGTCTGTGTGTGTATTGGATATCCCGCTGTTTGTCTCACGTGCAGTGAAAGTCCCGTGGAGAATATGCTTATTTTGTGCAATCTGAGTAAGGGACAGCCAAGTGCTAGTGGAAAAGGTGCTGGTACAACGACGCAGGATCCGGGTCCAGAAGCCACGAGTTTGGGGTTGGAGAGTTGCGGTAACACGGGCTGGTCCTCGCACAACGGATGGGAGGGAACGAGGTGTTGGGAAGCGAGTTGTGTTGGTTGTTCCTGGACGGAAGCTGAGTGTTCCTGATTGTGCTAAGACGGGAGCTAGCAACGGACAATGGGCGCATATGCAAAAGCAATACGCTCCAATCAGACCGGCCAAGCAACGACCGCAGGCGAGACAGACGCCGATGAGATCTGGGGAGACTGGAATTCGTTGCTGGTGCAGTGGTGGGGATATTGAAACAAATTGTCGAGGGGACTCGTAGTGTCTTGGTGGAGAAGACAGGGAGGAGACGATGTGTACGAGTCCTCGTATGCAAGAAGCGAACCGAAGCAAGGTTTGATGGGGCGATGGGCGGTTTTGTGTGTTTGATGTTGGGTTGCCGCAGGGGTCGGGAAGGGCTCGGTAGGCCCGATGACGAGAACCGCGAGAATGACGGGAACAGCGAGACCAACAGCAAAGAAGACAACAAGAGACAGACTGAGAGGGCAAAGGACGACACAAGGAGAGACAGATGCGGAACAGGAGGATTTTGGAGACAAGACATATACGACCATCGGAGTTTGGTTGATGCCAAGAGAACAAAGTGGAAGGAGGAGGGGAGGATGGAAGAAGAGACTGGAAGAAGAGACAGAGACGGAAACACTCACGTTGAATGGCAGTGCGTAACGAACGGATGCTGCTGCGAGAAGCGAGAGGACACGGCTGTGATGGGTCGTGGATATTAGGAGACAATGGAGGTCTCGTGGGTGTGTAAAGCGAGCGTGTCGTCGATGCGCTGTGTTGCTCTGTCAAGCAAGAAAAAGAGGATGCGACGTCGTCGAGGAGTCGAGTCGATCGCAGAAAAAAAGAAACAAGTCCGTCGAGAACGAGAGGCGACGAGGACGGGCGAGGGACAAGTCGAGGGATCGCCGTAGCTTGCCAGAGGAGTGGGGAGCTGCGTACTCGTAGTAAAGAAGAACGAGCGACGGCGAAGCGGATGGAGAAGAGAAAGGAAAAGGAGAATAAAAAAAATAAGAAATAAAAGAGACGAAGAGAAGGGACGAGGGCACGACGAGACAGGACGAGACGAGACGGAAACAACAGGCTGTTGATCTTTTGCGTCGTAATGACCAGTCGTTATTGGGCTAGTGTTATTTTTGGCATTTGGGGTTTCTGTGCTGTCTTCGTTGTCTCGTTGTCTCGTTGTCTTGCTGGCTGTGGTGGTTTGTTTTTGCTGGATTCCCCTGCGGCTGGAACAGGCTTGTGGATAACGCGAGAGGCCGGAGACCAGGCCTAAACAAGGGCGCGAAGAGGTGAATACGAGGAGAGGTCCAGTGTAAAAAATAGTGTACGGAGTAGGGGCAACCCAGGACCAAGGATTGGACAAAGAGCCGGGGTGACAGGACAAAGTACAGAGTACAGCGGTGGTAAGAGGCAAGAGGAAGGGAAGCGGTGGGATGATACGAGGACGGGCGGAGAGGAGGGGAGAGGGAAGGGGGAAGAATATGAAGATGGAGATGCAGGAAGAAAGGCCAGAATACAAGATGAGAGCCGATGGAAGTGGGAGATGGCTGGGGGAGGGGGGGAGGGGGGAGGGGAGGCCAAAATGGAAAGAGCCAGGAGAACGAATGCGAAAGAGAAGGCGCAACGCACGAAGCCGGCCAGGAACAGCAAGAGCAACCCGCCACAGCAAAATAAGCGTAAACTGCAGCCAAAAAAAGAAAGAGAAATAAAAACTAATCAATATTTAAATAAGAAAAGAAAAAGAAAGCGAAATATAAGAAAGATGCGCCGATGGGGACGTGGAAAAGGGGAGGCATAGACAATTGGTTGCGGCACAAAAAAGGGGTGACACTTTTTAGTGGAGATGGGAGGGAAGAGCAGGGAGTTTGGGATGGAAACGGACGGCCAGTCTGGAGATCTGGTGACAAATGAAGGGAGGTGAGAGTTCGAAGTGAGTTGTCTTTTGGGCGATAGACTACTCCGTATGGTAAAGAATAATATTAGTGATAATAATATACGAGGTACGAGGTATGCGCACACCGTACTCGTACGGAGTACGATACAGACGAAAAGAAAGTAAACAAAGCAGACCCAGGGGCCAGAAGGAGCCATGGGTGGTGCCTGCGTTAAGGCAGTCCCCATCGGCGCGGCTACAGCAGGAGCGACCCGTATTCGGCACCAGGTAGATATGACGCATCGTCTGCCGCTTTTGATGTTTTTTTGTTCTTCTTCTTTTTACTTTTTTTGGTCCTGACTTGTCTCGTCGTTTTCGTCATTTCAATTCCCCCCCCCTCTACTACGGAGTACAAGCCAGTTGAGGCATCCGAACGCATTCACTACGATCTGTCAATGTGATACGGAGTAGACAGGCGTTTGGCATGCAGCGCGGGAGGAAGGAGCAACGGTGGCAACTGCCATGGAGTTTTGCCGTTCCTGCCTTTTTTTTCTTCTTCGTCTTCTTCTTTCCTTCTCGTCCTCGTGAGACATACGTGCACGCAACTCCGCAGTCGTAAGACACTGCATCCACTAGCCAGCAGAACACATGCTTGAGGGCCCCTGATCAGTCAGCAGCTGTTTGCGTTAGTTGATCAAAAAAATAAAGTAAAAAAAATAAAAAAATAAACAAACCGAGATCAACAGCCGAAGCTGAAAACAGCGCACAGCTACAGCACAGCACAGCTACGAGTACAGCACAGCACAGCACGGCACGACAACGAGGTAAGACAGGTCCGTGCAATGGGCGTGGTTGCTCTGCAATCGTCGTCGGCTGCTTGTTGGTGCTGGAATGAAGATCCTGCAGCGCTCCGGTGCTGAGTCAGCAGCGATGCCTCGCAGATGCCTTTCAGGTGCCTTGCAAAGATGCCTCGCAAAACGACAGAGTACGCTGTACGAGTTACTCGCACAGCACGCCCGGAACGAGCTCCTGGACCAATACGACGGTACGACGTGCAAGTACTCCGTACTACAGGACACGCCCGTGCGCTGACTGGACGGCTAGAACAAGGCAGAAGGGTCAAAGACACAGGTCCGTCCCCGATACTGCCGGGGCCAAGGGAAAAAATAGCAATCCTTTTTAGGTCGACGCCAAAGTAAAATGAAAGATGGGGTTGGTGTTGAATGCAAAAAGGATCATCTGCACTCAGCTCGGCAGGGATGGCCTGTACTCAGTACGTACTTCTACGAGTACTTGTATCGGCGGCCTGCAAGATCTTAGAACACTCTCCAGCGTGCTCATCAGCGATGCCAAGTGGAATATTAATCAAACAGAGAAAGGGGAAGCGCACGGAATCGCCAGCGTCCGCAGTCCGGCTGTGTACAGAGGGCTGCGTGAAGTCCGGGGATAGCATTGCGAGTGTTTGTGGTCCAGCCTGCTTACTCATTTATTTTGTGCTTATTTTAGCACGTTGGCTGCGTCAGGTACGACAGAGTACGAGTACGGAGTACTCCGTATTGTTCTTGGTACGGAACATTGATACGGAAGACTTGACGGAGGTGTTGTGTACGTTGTAGACCGCATATTGCCGATGCGTCTGGCCAGGCCGTTCTGCATTGCAGCCTCATTGCAAGTCTTGCTGACTGTAATCGTGATGATTGATATGATCGAGGCTGCTGAGTAATCGCCAGTTTACAGCTCGTAGTTACGACAACCAGTTTGTCTCCGATGATATTCTTTCACGTCGAATATCATCAGGCTGCAAGTATTTTTGCTCTTACTCGTATTCTTGCTCCTACTCGTCCTTCCTACTTGTGCGTAAACTCGTCCAGTCAGTACATCGCACCGCATGCAGTGCATCACCGTACCGTAGCAAGCACAACGTATCGTGACAAACACAACGTCCCGTGCCACCGGACTACTGAGCTTCCCACCAGCTGATGTCTTGTGTTTTTATGTCTGACTGGATTTGTTTATTTTCAATCTTCAGCTGTCTTTTTTGTGTTGCTGCCAGTCGCAGCTCAGGTTTACAGCTCATTATGCTCATGCTGATCACGCTGTCTGCTGTCTCGTGCTGTCTCGTATTCTCTCGAGTTATTTGACTTATCGCCCTTGATGCACTCTCGTGTATTTGTGCTCTATTGAAATCTCCCTCCCTGCAGACGTCGACCCATTGACGAGCATCCAACGCACAGCGTGCATCTCCCGCCACTCGAGTGCAGCAGCCAGACCACGTGCCCCGCTGACAAAGAGCTGCTTACAGCGTGCTGTCACATGACTGCGGCGATTCCAAAGAGACAAATACAGGGTACTTAGCTCCCGGCGCTAGCCGCACCTGTTCTTCCATGTACTCCGTACTTTCTAGCACGCGTGGGGCAAATTCCAGCACTGGCCAATTATATTCTGGACTGACGTCTTGGCGCAGCTGCTGCGGATAGCTTGGCGCGCATTGAACGTGCCTTCCGTCGAGTTATTATCGCTGCGGCATATCCGCGTCTTGTAACTTTGATGGTTTCTTTGATATTTGTCGGTTTCGTGGATAGTTTCTTTTTTCTCGTGTCTCGTCTCGTCGCCGTCGTCGTCGTCGTCGCCGTCCATTCTCTTGCATTCTTTCCTTCTCGCTGTTCGCTTTCATTATATTCTATTCCGTTGCGGTGGCATCAACAACTTTTTTTCCTTATTCTTCTTCTTGAATAGCTTCATTTTTGGACAACTCAACCGCATCGCATCCATTATCGGCGAGCACCGACGGTGCACCGGCTAATTACATACCGGAACGTTCTTCCCGTCAACCTAGAAACAACCACCAAATCCAAAAAAATGTCCTCGCCTACGCATCCCCGCCACAGCGCGTCGCTGCTCCAGGACGAGGGCGGCTACACGCCCCGCGGCGGCGCGCTCGCGTCGCTGATCCGCCGGCGGTCGTCGTCCAACATCCTGCTGCCGCACGGCCGCGATGAGGAAGAGGGGCTGCCTGTCGCGACGGGAGGTGCAACGACGCCCACAGCCATGACGACGCCCGGTGCCGGTGGCTCCTTCAGCGACAGCATCGACGACGCCGAGGCGGCGCGGCGGCTGCACGACGAGCGGCGGCTCAGCGCGCTGCTCAACAACCCGCAGATGCGCAGCATGCGGCTGATCGGGAAAGCCAAGCGGTACCGGTGGGAGCGGTACTGGAAGACGGACGAGCAGCTGGCGGCGATGCGCAACCCGGCGCTGCGGGCGTACTACGAGCGCAACAACATGCTGATCCAGCAGTACCTGTACATTGACCGGCTGCTCAACTCGTCGCTGCCGCACGACCTGCTCAACGAGTACAACGAGCTGCACTCGGCGGGGGGAGCGGGGGGGTATTATGGGTCGCGGCATCTGACGGTGCCGGCGACGATCAGCGAAGAGCCGGCGGCGCAAGCGACATCACCGGCCAACGGAGGTTTATTGGTTGGCGCGGGAGGCATGGGCACGACGGTCAAAAAGGTCAACCGCACGCCCAAGGGCATCTACCGGCCGGCCGAGACGACGCCGCTGATGGAGGTGCACGAGACGGACGATGAGGACGAGGACGCGCACGACCCGGACGACCCGCCGGAACGGATGTCGCCGCCGGTGGATGCCAATTCGGCTGATGCCAACCCGATCAACACGGGCATGTCCTATGGCACCGTGGCCCCATCCGACAAACGCACCAACGGCCGCGGCAGCGCGTCCAGCAGCAGTGACGCCGTCGCCGCCAACGACAACGGCGGCCCCGGCAGCTCGTCGCCCAAGCTGTCGGACATCCCGCTTCTACTCGAAGAAGACGAGGGCGTGGACAGCTCGGCGCCGATTGTGACGTTTGCCATCTACGTCAACTTTGCGGCCAACGCGATCCTGCTGGCGGGCAAGCTGGCGGTGGTGCTGTCGGTGCCGTCGATCTCGGTGCTGGCGAGCCTGGTGGACGCGGTGCTGGACTTTTTGTCGACAGCGATTGTGTGGACGACGACGTGGATGATCAGCAACCAGGACCAGTACCGGTACCCGGTGGGGCGGCGGCGGCTGGAGCCGCTGGGGGTGCTGGTGTTTTCGGTCATCATGATCACGTCGTTTGTGCAGGTGATGCTGGAGGCGATCCAGAGCCTGGCCGGGGCTAATGGTCATGAGATTATCGAGCTGACGCTGCCGGCGATTGCGACGATGCTGGGCACGATTGTCATCAAGGGCCTGTGCTGGCTGTGGTGCCGCATGGTCAAGAACTCGAGCGTGCAGGCGCTGGCGGACGACGCGCTGACGGACGTCATCTTCAACGCCGGGTCGATTGCGTTTCCCATTGTCGGCTTCTACGCGCGCATCTGGTGGCTGGACGCGCTGGGCGGGCTGCTGCTGTCGCTGGTGGTGATCTACAACTGGTCGCGCACGTCGATCCAGCACATCAAGCACCTGTCGGGCTTCTCGGCGACGGCGGACCAGCGCAACATTTTGCTGTACCTGACGATGCGGTTTGCCAAGACGATCAAGGCCATCCAGGGCCTGCACGCGTACCACGCCGGCGACAAGCTGATTGTCGAGGTGGACATTGTGCTGGACGCCAACATGTCGCTCAAGGACAGCCACGATCTGAGCGAGAGCCTGCAGTATGTGATTGAGTCGGTGCCGATTGTTGACCGGGCGTTTGTGCACGCCGACTATGCGGACTATAATCTGCCGACACACATGGAGCAGCAGGCGGACTAGGGGGTTGTATTTTATTGTATTTTATTGTATTTTATTTGTATTCATATTGTATTATCATTTTATTCTTATTTTTGTTTCTTGTCAACATTATTTTACCATCGTCATGTTTTTTGTTTTTTTACTTTATTTTTTATTTTTTGTATTTTAGATGTACTTTACTTATTCATATTGCATCATCATGTTTTTATTCATATTTTTATTTCTTTTTGTTAACAACTTGTTATCATCATTGTCAACAGCAACCCTAATATCAAACCTACGCCAACGCCATCCATCATCGCCGTCGTGAAACCAAACACCGTGACCGGATGCATCGCATCTAGAAGGGGTATGAGTCTCGCAGAGTCTCCTAGAGCGGTCAAACTAAGAAAGGAAAGAAAAGGAGAAGAGGAGGGGAAAGAGGAAGCGAAAAGAAAAAGGGAGAAAAAAAAAAAAAAAAAAAAAAAAACTATGCCCCATCCTCCCCCATCGCCAACCGCGCCGCCCGCTCCTCCTTACTCAGCAGCGAAATGTCGGCGTGCGCCATAATCATGCGCCGCGACACCTGCTCCATAAACTCCTTGTCCAGCAGCGCCACGGCGCTGTCGTACACCTGGGCCGGGCTGTTGGCGCACGCGGCCACAATGGCGTCCGCAAAGGGCAGGCTCTGCTCGCAGCAGTAGCGGTAGGCGTCCTGCAGGCGGCTGACACGTGACCGGATGTCCTGGGCCGGGCGCGTGCGGTACAGCTTGCGCCACTGCTCCACCGAGTACAGGCTGAGGCGGTGCTGCAGGCTCTCCTCGATGATGGCGGCCAGCGGCTTGTTGAGGAAGCGGTCCGACAGCTTCCACAGCGTCAGCAGCTGCATGGTGGACAGCGTGCCGCCCGTCTCCTCCTTGCGCAGCACAAAGCACCCGGGCTTGTTGAAGTGCACGCGGTACAGCAGGTCCACCCACAGCCCAAAGTCGTCGGCCGTCATGTCGTCGTCGTCCAGCACGACCGTCTGCGTCTCGGCCTCGGCGAAGCTGCCGCGCAGGCAGCCGACAAAGTACGCCGAGTCGCGGCAGAGCAGGTCGGTGTGCACGGCGAAGCGGGCGCCGTGGACGATGACGGTGGCGATGGGTAGGGGGTTTCTGGAGGTTAGTGGCTGTTTTTGATACTATTTGGGGGGGATACTTTTTGGGGGACACTATTTGGAGGGGCTCATCAAAGACTCACCGAAACATCAATGTGCTGTTCTGCTCTTTTGCTTTGGGCTTGTGTGCTTGTGCTTGTGCTTGTGCTTGTGCCGTGGCCACGCCTGGCATAATCAGCGTCTGGTCGGCCCCCGCCATGAAACTGTCCCCCGGCGAGATGTTGTGGTCGGTGCGCAGCGGCGATGATAGGCTGCCGCCGAGCCGGCCGCGCGGGCTGTGCGGGCTGTGCGGGCGCTGCGGGGTATTCGTCGTCATTATGCCCGCGGCCCAGGCTGGTCGTGGTGTGCTGGCCGGCGCCGTGGGTCCGGCAAACAGCGACGAGCCGGCCGTCGTGCTCCCGGCCGTGCTCTCATTATGGGCGGGCATACTCGTTGTCGTCTCGTCGATCTTAGGCGGCTGCGTCGGCGTCTGCATCTGCGTCTGGAAGCTCAGACTGGACCGGTCCCGAGCGCCAAACTGGCTGGCCAGCAAGAAAGTCGCAGGCGGTTTGCTCATGCTGTGACTGTGCTGCCGGTGGTGGTGGTCCGCGAGACTGACTCCGCTGGTGCGCCCCGTCTTACGCCGCTTGTTGTAGATGTCCAGCGTCGCCAGGGTTCCGACTGGGCGGCTGTCGAGCCTTTCTGGTGGTGACGAGTGCGGAGTAGGGCGATGGTACTGATGGTGACAGATGGTGACGGATGGTGATGCAAGTTGATGGCTATTGGTGATGAGTGAGTTGAAGAGTGATGGCGATGGTGGTGATGACGACGATGGATGAGGTGATAGGCAGCAGAGAGAGAAATAGGCGGGAGAACGAGCAAGAAACGTGAAGAGAAATAGGCGGCAGAACGTGCAAGAAGAGCAAGAAAAGTGAAAAAGACGAGTACAGCAACTGCTGATAATCCTGCCAAACCGAATGTCGACGCTGCGCACTGATCCGAGACACTCGAGGTTTTGGTCCTGGTTCAACTGTACGTCAAGTAACGTGCGGTCAGCGGGAGGGAGTCAGCGGGAGGCTAGCCGCTGGCCCACAGCGAGGTGATTCGGTGTGGAGGCGCTACAAAGTACGGAGTACAAAGTACGTTGTACGAGTAGTGTCGTACGTGCTGACTAAGAGTGGCTGAATCGGGCGGTGTGGTGCATGACCCACTGTTTTCCCATTTGCCACAGCTTCATCTCGTCGTTCTCTCGTCGTCGCCAACCTGCTTCACAACCCCGCGACCATACGACCATACTACACCTCACCACTTCACCCACGCACCACCCACAATGGAGAACGGAGCCGCCGCCACACAGCAGAGCGAGGGCAAGGACCCCAGCGCGTTCCTCAGCGAGATCATCGGCAGCCCCGTGGTCGTCAAGCTCAACTCGGGCGTCGTGTACAAGGGCGAGCTGCAGTCGGTCGACGGCTACATGAACATTGCGCTCGAGAAGACGGACGAGTACGTCAACGGCGTCAAGCGGAGGACGTACGGCGATGCGTTTGTGCGCGGCAACAATGGTGGGTTCTTTTGTGTCTTTCTGTGTAATTGTTGTTGTACTGTACTAACAGCTTAGTCATGTACATCTCGGAGGATGTATAAACGGAGCATGGCAGCGTGAGATATACCGATTCTGTGGCTGCATGACGGAATCTTATACGCCAAGGCCCGGTCGGACGTCGGACGTCGGACGGCAGACGCCCGTCGTGACAACTCCGTGTGCTGGTCTCTACGTCTACTGCCTACGGTCCACGAGTACTGTCTCAGACAAGACATATGCATGTACGAATATGACTATGGAATTATAATGCAAGAGACGGATAAAGGCCTCAAAACAAGTCAGACTGGTGGCGTACGCAGTGAAGAACACGTCCGACTTGATAAATGTTGCTTACATAAGCATAACTGGAAGGGGCCACGAACAAAGACAAGTACGAGTACAAAGGACGCAAATAATATAGTATCAAGTTCTTTTTATTCGCATGAGGTCCTTCTGTGAAGAAAGGACTGTTACATGCACGTGATTGACATTATAGACGGTAGGAAGGGAAACTATAAACACTTGCTCGAGAATCGGACTGTTCTGAAGACAGCCAAACATTCAAGCAATAGGAGCAAAATGATAAAAAAAAAAAAAAGAACAAAAGGCAAAAACGTACAGCAGCAGGTATTCGCTGGTCGTCACCGACCCAACTACTAATCCGCCGATTACCGGTTTAACTAGGGGAGAGCGGACGGGATCCCGTGTTTTCCAGTATCTATGGCCGTACGTGGAGGATGATGTATGTCAAGTGTGTTTATATTGGGGAGCAGCTACACCTTCTGGGCCCAGGCAAAGTACGTCACGGCGTGGATGGTGACGTGGCCCTGCGCATCCCGCGGCACGTCGGCGCGGGCAAGGGCCGCCTCGACCCGGCGCTGCACGGCCGCACGCGACGTCGGGGGGTGTGTTGGGTCGGCGGCGGCCTCCTTGTCGTCATCCTCCTCCGGCCCCGTGGCCGGCAGGTTGGCAATCTGGCTCAGGGTCTGCAGCCGCTGCCACAGCGCCGCGGGCGCCAGCGTGGCGGTCCACGGCATGCTCTCATGGTCCAGTGGTGCCGACGCAAACAGCCCCGCGGCGGCGGCGTCGACAAAGGCCTGCTGCCACTGGCCGTCGCGGAAGCGCGGGCTGCCGTCGGGCGGCAGGGCCAAGATGATGTCGTTGAGCGCCTGGTCCAGCGGCGAGTGCGGGGGCCAGGCGCGCGGCTTGTTGTAGTCCTCAATGTTCCAGATGACGCCGACGCGGGCGCCGGGCTTGAGCACGCGATGGATCTCGGTCAAGGCGGTCAAGTTGGCGAACCTTGGGCGTCAGACGACGACTTTGGATAAATAGTAAGAGGGGGGAAAACCCACCAGTGAAATGCTTGCGCAATCACAACGGCATCGACGCTGCCGTCATCCACCCCGTGCAGGTCGGCACCGTGGCCGTCGACAATGACGACGTGCGGCAGGTTCTTGGCGGCCAGCTGGGCGCGCATCTGCTCGTGCGGCTCGACAGCAATGATGCGAAGCAGGCCGCCGGCAGCGGCCGCCTCAGCCGATAGGACCTCGGTAAACTTGCCGGTGCCAGCGCCAATCTCGACAATCGTCATCGTTTGCGGCGGCGAGATTGCCTTGCTGTCAACACCAAGCCGCCCCAGAAACGCGCGCGCAATGTCGGGGCGGTACGACGGCCGGTGCGCATCATAGGCACTGGCATTGTGGAAGCCGCTGTCGGCGACCTTTGCAAGATGAGCCATGGTTGTTGTTGGTATGCCTATGCGAAGCACTTTGATGCCTTGGGTGCGAATGTGTTGGAGAAATGCAAGTCGCTTAGCGCAGATGCCACTATAAGCTGCACTCAAGACGGCCAGCGAATGCCAGCCATTCACAAATGTCACACAGTCACACAACCATCGACCATTGGCTTATTTTTAATAATTATATTCGATTGAGCTCAATTAATAAACTAACTAGAAATCATCAAGTACCATAACAATTATCATCATGAAATCCCAAAGGCCAACAAGCAAAAAAAACTCCGTGCGATGCAATGTGCTGGGCAGGCCTCTGATGAAGCCACTTCAAATCAATCAGACAAAAAAAGGAACAGACTGGAAAGAAAGCCGCTTAGAAAACAGGAATGCGGCGCGTCGCACGCTTGATCTTGGGCACCGACACGCTCAGGATGCCGTTCTCGAGGCTGGCGCGCACGTTGGACTCGTCGACCGGCACCGGGAAGGTGAAGACGCGCTTGAACTGGCCGACCGAGCGCTCGCGGTGCCAGTAGCGCTCCGTGGGGGCGGCAGTCTGCTGTTGCGTGTTAGCAGCGGCAGTCTGCGCGGGCTTCGAGACCACGGCCGTCTCCTTCTTGTTGTTGCTGTCGTCCTCGACCGCGATGCCGCGCTCAATGGCCTCCTCGGTCTCCTCGTCGACCACCGTGGCGCGGTGGCTGCGGGCCGGCGAAGGCGACCGCGGCGAGGCAATGTTGTGGAACTCGTCGTCCACAGGAGTGCGCGCACCGCCAGTCGAGGCGTGCTCGGCGTCGTCGTCGTGGTCGGGCTCCGAGTGCGTGTCGGCAATGGCCTCGGGTGTTTGGTCAGCAGATGGCACCGCCGCCGCCGGCGACGATGAGCTGTAGTTGCGCTCGACCTTGCCGCTCACGACCAGGGTCTGGGGCTCGGTGAACTCGAGCGAGATGTTGTTGCGGTCGACGCCGGCCAGCTCGCCGTGCAGCTCGTAGGTGTTCTGGGTCTCGCGCACGTCAAAGCGCGGCGAGAAGGTGGCCAGCGACGTGGCGCGGCTGGCCTCGGAGGCCGCGGCCATGGACTGCTGGATGCTGTTGAAGAAGTCCTCCAGGGGGTTGCGAGACTGCTGCTGCTGCTTCAGCTGGGTCTGCGACTCCTGGGGCTTGGGCTCCTGGGGCTTCTCCTGGATCTTCTGCTGGATCTTCTGCTGCTGGGGCTTGGCCTTGATCTGCTGCTGCTGCTGCTGCTGCTGCTGCTGCTGCTGGGACTTCTGCTGCTGCTGCTTGGGCTTGCAGGTGGTCTCGCAGGCAACGTTGCGCTGGTAGGCGTCAACGTCGTTGAGCAGCTGGAAGAGGTTGGCAAAGGCAGTGTTGTCGGCCTGAACCGGGGCAAAGAACGCGGGCTGGAAGAAAGGCATTTTGATGTGTTGGGAGGGTAGTGGATAGTAGAAGTGAGAAGTTATTGTGAGAGTGGTGAAAGTGAGAAGTTATTGTGAGTGGCGGAAAGTGAGAAGAGTGAAGAGTAGAGTAAAGTAGAGTGTTGAGCGTTGATTGTGAGTGTGAAGATTGTTTGTTGTTTGTTTGATGTTTTGATTCTGATGATGGAAAAGAAAAAAAACAATCCTCCTCCAGACGAACCTGCGCCCATCTTTATACTACAATCCTCCCCTCCATGGAAACACCCGCCAGATTCGCGAACCTTCACCAACGTGCCTGCCTTGCGTGTTCCTGCCAACCGCCTACTGCCCGCGAGGCTGTACTCGCTGCATCCCGAACCTGCTAGAAGTGTGGAGGCGTCGTCCCGGGCAAAGAGCTGTGGAAGCTCTGGAAGGCTGTGGATGGAATGGGGTAATTGGGGTGTAAGTCACTGGAGGGCCCCCGACCCCTCTAGAAGATTCCGTGCTGCAGCCAATCAGGTTGCCCCGTTCGTCGGGGATCAAGTGGGTCTCCTCCAC
The DNA here is from genome assembly GCA_019925475.1 of Ophiostoma ips. NCBI lineage: Eukaryota > Fungi > Ascomycota > Sordariomycetes > Ophiostomatales > Ophiostomataceae > Ophiostoma > Ophiostoma ips. The sequence continues at coordinate 81,638 of JADHKN010000036.1, read as the reverse complement.
ACAGGTTCAGCGATCGTGGGAATTCTGACGTGGTCGCCTGACGATTACGCAAAACAACAGGTGTCTGTGCGGGAAGTAGGGCACAACGGGTGACGGTGGTCTACTCGTACGAGCAGTCAGCCTGGTGCTGAGCTGGCATTCATCACGCAACGTAGCTCATGACCAGGTTGCGAGCACTCGCAGACATCGTGACCTGGCTCGTGATGCCTGCTTACATAATACACACAATAAGCATTCGCGCTAAATAGGCTAATTTGGCTTACACATTGACCAATAGAAACGGCGCAGCACCCAGACGTTGTCGACATCGTTCGGACTCCACGATGTCTTGCCTGTGGTTATAGACGTTGTAGTACGAGTACGAGTAGTACGGGCAGATATCCAGGTGTATCTTTATAGTGTAATTGTAGTAGAATATAGAGATGTTGGGAGGGAAAATGTAGACAAGGAAAGAGAAGAGAGAAAGAAGTATGACATATTAAAGTAATAAAGTAATAATAGAAATGAAAATAAGAAGAGAAAAAAGAGAGAGATAGGAAAAAAAGAGAAAAAAGAAACAAAAGAAACAAAAGAAATATTACAAAATACAACCTATACTCAGACATAATAATACACGGAGAATCATAGAAAGACATTAGATATGTTGTAACAAAAAAGCAAGACAGTCGTGTATGTAACGCAAAAAGGAAAAAAATAATACAAAGCAAAAGAAGCACCGGGCTCCGCGCCGTCTAGGTCTGGGGAAGAGACGCACCAGCCCGCGTTGTCAAGGTCTGATAGAGACGCACAGCCCGCCTAGATTTGGTGGAAGAGACGCACCAGCGTCTTGCCCACGTCCGCGGCCACCTCGGTGCCGTCACGGGCAATCTTGACCTCGCGGTTGGCATTGAGCGGGTTGCGCAGGCCGCGCGTGCGGTGGAAGGGCAGCCGCGTCGTCGACAGCCACTGCAGCTTGAACGGCCGGCCCCAAGCCCTGGGCTCGTCAGCACCGTCTTCCAGGCTGCTGGCCGTGCGAGCGAGGCTGCTGGCCGTCGACTCGGCCGGTGTGACGGGGGGGTCGACGGTGGTGGCATGCTCGGTGACGGGGGTCGTGGGGGCAGCGAGCGAGCTCTCTTTTTTGTTTTCGTTTTCGTCTTCGTTCTCATTTTCGTGCTTTTCGTGCTTTTCTTTTTCCAGCTGCTCGCCGGCATCGCTCATCGCTCGCTCGCTCGCTTCACTCATAGCTCGCTCGCTTGCTGCTGGCTCACCCGCATCGCTCACTGTCTCATCGGCTGGGCTGCCAACCCGGTCGCCCCGGTCACCCGCCTCGATCGTCTTGCTCGACGAGCCGTCGTCCGACTGCGCCTCCCAAAAGATGGTGCCGCGCGCCGCGTCGTCCACGATGCGCCCGCGCGGCACGCTGCCCGTGGCCTCGGTCGGCGTGGCCTTGGGCATGTCGGTCTCGCTCAGCGAGTGCGACGTCGGCGCAAACGCAATCGCCGCCGCCGGGTCGTTGTTAATGGTCGACGTCATGCGGGCATAGCCGTAGTACTCGCCCGACTTGTTGGCCGAGAAGATCAAGTACACATTGTCGCAAGACTGGTTTTGTTAGTATACTCCGTATGCACAATCGCCTGTGTATTATAAAAGGAGTACCCACCATAAATGCCTCGTTCAAAACTTCTTCATTGTGCTGCTGCGTGGCCCAGAGCCCCGTGCGCACGCTCAGGTCCAGGTCGTCGCGCGTCAGGCTCTTGAGGATAAAGTAGCGGTCGGTCCGCGCAGGCTGCTCCGACGTGCTGCTAGGCGCCGAAGTCACGCTCCGTTCGTCGTAGGCGCCCGACGGCGTGGACTTGCCCGTGCCGTCGACCACGAGGCTTTCGGTCGACGACGCCTGTTCGGGGCCAAGCAGCCCAGGCCCAGGTACAGGCACAGCGGCTGCGTCCGGTGCAGCCGCCGACGCCGATGCAGACACGGGCCTGCTGGCTGGACCCGCGTCTGCCGACTTCTTTCGCAGGCGGCTGACCAGCCGCGCCGCCTTGAACCACGTGTCGTTGATGCTGTGCTGGGCCGCCAGACAGCGCTCCTCGTCGACAAAGTTGGCAAAGGCGCAGTTGCTCTTGGAAATGAGAAACAGCGACTCGAGCCCGGCGGCGTGCTGGCACACGTGCTCGACGAGGTCCATGAGCTCGGTCTGCGGCGGCAGGTTGCCGATCCAGATGGCGTGGCCGCTCTGCTTGGGCTTTCGCGGCGGGCCGCGCACGGCCGCCGTGGGCGAGCGCATCTGGTCTATATCGTGCTGCGTCGTCGCGCTGTCGGAATGCGAGTGGGCGCTGCTGCTGCTCATGCTGGGCGGCGCTGCCACCGCTGCCGCCGATGCTGCTGCTGCTGCTGATGCCGCCGTCGTCGTCGACTGAGACTGAGACAGAGACTGGGACTGAGACTGGGTGTGGGACTGAGACTGAGACTGAGACTGCCGCCGATGCACATACGGCACCATTGCATAGCTGCCGGACATGCCCTGCTGCTGATGCTGCTGCTGCGCCCAAAGCTGGCTGTTCGGGCCCGCAGCGTACGGCGACGGCGGGTAGTAAAAGGAGGGCCCCGTCGCCTGGTGGCCCTGGTTTGGATAGTAGACGTACCCATGGCCAGCAGCGGCGGCGGCCATATGCGCCATGCCCGGCGGCACCATGCCGGGAGCGGGCATGGCATAGTACTGCGCAGAATACGGCGGCGCATACGGGGTCATCTGTTGCTGCTGCTGCTGCTGGTCGTGGTCCATGCCGGCGGCCGGCGGACCATAGCCCTGGGGCACCGCCGGGCCGTACATCGGCAGGTTCTGGGCCATGGGCGCCATATTGAACGGCGCTCCTCGACGGGCATTTTGGAAGCCTTGCTGGTGCTGGTAGAGCTGGTCGTGGGCGTAGTACTGGCGCTGGGGGTGGTGGTAGAGTTGCTGGTGGTGGTGTTGCTGGTGGTGCTGATACTGGTGTTGTTGGTATGGTTGAAGTTGTTGCTGTTGTTGCTGGTGTTGCTGGTGTTGCTGGTGTTGCTGCTGTGGTGGTTGATGTTGCTGCTGCTGCCGTTCCGGCCGTGTTTGCTGCTGCTGTTGTTGCTGCCGTTCCGGCTGTTGTTGCTGCTGTTGCTGCTGCTGCCGCTGCGAGTCGGCCGGAGGAGGCCCGCGGTTTCCTGTATTCTCGGCCATCAGGAGTTTTCAAAATTCTCGGTAGAGCACATAATACGAAAAAATCGGGAGAAGGGGTCAAGCCCGACTCCCTGAGGAAAAGGAAAAAAAATCAGAAATTCCCAGGCTTTATATACGAGTGTCGGGAGAGGAGGAGCAGGAGAGCAGGAGCAGAAGGAGGAGGAGAGGGGGGGGGGGGAGGAAGGATGGGTAAGAAGGGAAAGAAGGGAAGGCGTCCCGTTATACGTTTACGGGTAGGGAGGCGAATTTGACAGGAGTGGAGGAGAGTGGAGGAGGCCAGAGAGAGGAGGGGGGGGGGGGGGGGTACCAGGATTCAGGATTTGCAGATTCCAGATCTATAGGCCGCCTGGTGTTGATATTCCGTAGTGATTCTATTCTGGGTCCTGGATGTTCAGTTTTTCCATATAAGTTTTTTGTTTGCATTTTGTTTGCCTTTTGGAGTCTATTGTTTATCTATTTTGCCTTTTGCTATTATAGTTGTCAACGATGCGATAAAAAGTTAAAAACGATGCTAAAAAGAAGCCAAAAAAGCTTAAAATCGGCCTAGATGGCGATACTCTCGTAGACGCGATATGCGAAAGCCCGAGCGGCCCTAAAGTCATGAAAGAAGGACGCAGAAGGAAGAGAAAAAAAGAGAAAAAGAAGACAAAAAAGAAGAAAAAAAGAAGAGAAAAAAAAAGTACTGAATACCGGCTGGGCTGTCGTCGTTGCCCAACCGGCTTTTCCTTTCTTCCGCTGTCCCGCGAGGGACCCCTCACTGTCGCCGGTGGCGTGGCGTTGCAGGACTGGCAGCGGCTGGGCCACAGTCGGCATCCCAAGGGTCTCTGTCTGGCTGATGGGCCCGGCAGCACAAGGTGGCAGTGCCGTTTTTTTATTTTTTTACTTTTTACTTTGTGTTTTTTTACTAATACTACTCGTAAAAAAGGCTGTCTGAGAGGCCCACAGATAGCACTGTAGCTGAAGCACACACAGACGGAGGAATAGCATACGCCGACCGGCCGCACAGATGCTCGTAGTGGTTTGATGGCTGAGCAGAGAAGGCGATGGCGGTCAGCAGCCACGGCAGAACATGCTGGATGATGCCGGGGGCTGTACTCGTATCGTACTCGAATATGCCCGAGCAGTCTGGTCTGGTCGGGTGACCTTGTCGATGAAGAAGGGGAGGTAAGCAGAAAAAATGCGAGCTGCCTCGTGCACATGCAAGACGGCTCTGGAACGGCCCCGAACACCCGAGCTGCAGGAGGAGAGAGAGGATGCACAAAGCACAGACTTGGGAGAGAATAAAAGTAAAGAAAGAAAGAATGAATGAAAAAAACACAGATGAAAAAAAAAAAGGTGATCGTGGCGGCGGGAGTGGACGGGGCCTGGGACGCGAGAAACAGGCTGAGCGGCTATATGTACTCGCAGAGGCGATGACTGTGAAGCTTATTATTATACTGGGATGTAGAAAATAGCTAGAAGAAAAAACATGGAGAAGAAGTAGAAGATGGCGATGAAGAAAGGGTGCTGTGCGTGGTATGCGTAGGAGCAGGTAGCGTACGCAGTAGCTTACTCGTATTAGCGGCAGAAAACGGTAGAAGATTCGCCAACCGTCGTGCGAGGATGTGGCGGGTGGTATCTTTTTTTCTTTTTTTTTTTTAACTCGTTTTTCTTTTTTTTCCCTTCTAAACTAAAGATTTACTCCTATTTTCATTATCTGATTTTATTGATTCAGCTACAGATTAAGTAATCAAAATTTTATCAAATAATCATCCAAATCCCGAGCCTGCTCCTGCCTTCGGAAAGGTACGCGTATAGGGGCGACTCAGGGTCCTCGGCGGAAACGGCTAGATCGGACGGCAGGAGCGAACGGCCAACAGCACCTCGGCCAATTGCATACAAGCACTCGTACTTGCCTGCTGCCATGGAAAGTACTCGTACTTACGAAAGTAGCCAACAGGGCCTGCTACAGCCTTCTACCATTACTATAGCGCCTACGCCACAGGCTGTACAGAGGCTCTACAGCACCCCCCAGCGCCTGTGCCCCGCCCCCAGCCCGCCCCCAACCCGCTCGCCACTGGACTAGGCTGGGTTCCCCACTGACCCCCGTGTATCCGAGATATCACGAGAATGCAGTGTGCTGCAGCAGCGATGCAACAGCGCCGGCCTCGATCCCCAGCAAGTATCGTACGATATCCGCACGGCATAAGCTATGCCCGTCCAGGGACGCCAGACGGTCGGCCAAAGGTCAGATGAAGCCTAGTCTGGCCGGGGCCAGTGGCGACGCCGGCCGGCCTAGACCATCGCGGAGCCTGTCGTAGTGAGTACTCGTAGTAAGTGAGGATGTACGGAGTAAGGTAAAGAGGGCATCACTCGCATAGGTGGGGGGGCAGGATGAGTATTGCAGGAGACTACGAGTACCGGACTGGGTCCCGGTCCTGGAGACTTTGGGATAATACAGGGTTCTCTGGCGCTTGGCTGTTGCGAGCGCCAAGTTTGTGCGGTGGGCGTGCGTCTATCCGCGAGAGTACGCGAGGACCCGAGCCGATCTGGTGCAGGACAGAGTCCCCTGGATGTTCTATGCCTGTGCTTGTTGCGGCGGCGTTTGACCATCTCCACTGGCCGGTAGTCGCTGTCGTCGTTCGGCGCGAGGACGATGACGTCATTGACTCCACTGGGCCACACGGGCGATCATCACACCACAGGGACTGCATTCTGGTAGGGGACGGGATTCGAGTCTACAAGTGCTCGTACTTGATCAAACGTGCCAGCTGTTATGAAGACTGAGAAATACGGTTAGACACTACGGGTACTCGTAGGGATGCAGGGCCCGTGGAGGCAACGCCACGTCCCTGATATCTTGGCCTGTCAAGTGGATGGTTTGCTCCGGGCCGACAAGGAGAAAGGGGAAAGGAGAAAGGAACAAGGAGGACACCGTTGCCCGTTGGCAGTGGCAAGCGGCAAAAAGACGTTGTTGATTCGTAATGGCCAGCCGGTAAGCTAAGCCGCTCTCTTGCCACCAGCCTTATCACGGCAGTGGCAAGCAGTGGAAGGGGAGAGTGGCAAGTTGTTCAAGGCTACGGGTACGAGTACGTGTTTAGAGTTTTGTTTGAGTCTTGTACCTACTCTAGACCTATTAGGAGTACGATTACGAGACTCGCCTTCATATACGAGTATTCCAACAGGTACGGGTACAGGTAAAGGTACAGGTACTAAACCGCTGAAGAGGCAACCCATCTTTTGCCACTGGCAAGAGCAAACACCGCGAGAACAGCCATACTTCATGACCATCGTCAGTATCCCACTTTATAGACTCCTTGGGTCGACGCTGCCGTCCAGCCCCGGAGAAAAATCTCCTCTGCCCTACGTCGTATGCCCCTGGCCAAGGCGGCGGCAAAGGCGGCGGCAAAGTCGGCCGCAACGTCGGCAGCAGTACGAGCACGAGTACTCGTATGGTACCCGTAGCATGATGCCTGTGGCGCCTTGCAGCGGGGCTGCCTGTTCTAGAACGGTGCTCTGTCACATTCACATGCTTCGGCAGCAGCTGCTTAGGCATGACTGAGTAAGTCTGATCGGGAGGGGGGTAGGGTAGGAGTACATGATGTCTGTGCGTACAAGAGATTTTAAGGCAGCAGAGGATGACTCTCAAGCATCTCATGAGGCCAACTGTCAACTACGAGCAGGAGGTAGTTATTCCGAGGAGCATACGGGTACAGAGACATAGCTTGCTAAGAGTACGTATACTCGCACTCAGCAAAATAGACACGTAGTCACTAGCTATAAACGAAATGATGAAATATACCAACTGACAGTACAGCCGAATCTGGACAGCATAGCCGAGCGTGCTCTGCCGCCCGATTAGCCGCCGTTGACGCCGCAGGCCGTCTAGCGGCTTGTATCTCCTCTGCCCTTGCCAAGCACGTCTGTACTCGTACTCTGTAACTCCGCGTGCGAGTACTCATACTCGTAAGCAACACATCACACATCGACATCACACAACGGAATATCCCATCGACATCACACATCGACATCACAGAGCACACAAGACACATATACAGACCATAGTCCGCTTCATATCCGATTAGGACTCAAACTGGCGTCAAAGCGTCAAAATAATCATGCTTGCATAGTTCATCATCGAGAAAAACACCCCCCCCTAATCCTTCTTCAGCGGCAGCACAATCTCCTCAATGCCCGTGCTCGTCACCACCATCATCTGCAGGAAATCGCCCACCTCAATGTGGCGCTCGACCGCGCCGTCAAACGCGTCCTTGACCAGGTCCTCCACCACCGGCCGCGCCAGCGCCACGCGCGGCCGCTCCTGCAGGTCGTGGCCCTCGCCGCTGCCCGGCACGTACTGGTTCTTGAAGTTGACCTGGTTGTCCAGGAACGGCATGATCAGGCTGGCCGCCGCGCCGCCCGCGCGGCACTGCTCGCGCTCGTAGCTGCCCACGGGGTCGTAGCTGTAGACGGCGCCTTTACCTTGCTCGTCGATGCCCGCGAGGATGGCGTGCGTGTAAAAGGGGAAGAAGCGCTTGCCGTACAGGATGGTCGACAGCCGCTTGGCGCAGGCGTTGATGCTGATGGGCTTGCCGTGGCGGTAGCGGTACATCTTGCAGGCGACGTCGAGGCGCTCCTTGAGGGCCTCGCCGTCGGCGGCGAAGCCGACCACGGACAGCACAATGGTGGCGTCCTTTTGGTCCGACGTCGAGCCGCCGATGCGGTAGCACTTGGGCGCATACCGGCTGTTGATGGCGTAGCCGGCCGTGTGGCGCGTGTCGCCCGCCACAATGGCAAAGTCATCGCCGGCAATGGCCAGCGTGCTGCCGCCGTTGTCGGTGTATCTGACGGTTAGCGGGTGGACTATAGGAAGGTACTATGTCAGGCAGAAACATACGGATCAAAACGGTGCTGCCGGGCACCCTCCGGAGCATGGACCCGGGGGGTCTCGGCAAAGGAGTAGCTCGGGCCGTCGTGGACGGTGTTCTGGTTGAAGATGGCCGCCATGGTAGGAGCAATGGAAACGGCAATGTGAGCTGGATTGAAAGACGACAGGCTGCACCGACAAGTGGTGCTCAAACGGATCGTGCGGTGGTGGTGGTGCTGTTGATAGCAGTGGTGGAGGGGAGGTCGTCGGTCGGCTGGAGCTGTCTCGAATAGGTTGCAGCCAAACGCGTCGTCAGGAGCCTTGCCTACTCCGTACTCCATACGCCGTAGAGCTCGGATGACTAAGACTATAAAATAGCACCTGATGCGTCACGTGCAGCTACCTGCCCCACGCTACCGCGCCCAAGCTCTTCGTATTGGCCCGGATTGCGGTGTAATTAATTACGTGGTTCGTTGGTCCACATAGGGCAGGTACGTCTGTAATAGGAGGTCTGTCTACGACGGTCCCTTTTGAGTTCAATATCAACATCGGGACTCTCGTGATATTACCGCCCTGTCCAAACTGTGCCGGCCAGCGTTAGAGCACACACACCGAGCAGCCAATCCGACACGCCATTCCGGGCGTTGTCTTTTTTCCTCTTCTGCTTTTTTCATTGCATTAGCGAATTGTTACTGTGCTGCTTGTCCGTGGTGCCGCCGTCACGACCCCTGACCTCGGATTTGACTTTGGCCTCACTTTGGCCTGACTGCTTTGATTCTTTTCTCCTACTTTGTCCCTTTTCAGTCACTTTCTTCCTTCTCTCGTATCTGTCAACACCCAAAATGTCGTCTCGTGATCTGCGCCAGCGCGCGCTGCTCAAGATTGCTGCTCTGTCCGCCGCCAGCCCGTCCGCCGCCGGCCCGTCCGCCGCGTTCGAAAAGTCCGACCTCGACCGTCTCTGCCGGGCCTGCCCTAGCCATGCAAAGCCCACCGCCGCCGCCACCGCCGCCGCCAATGGCTACGCCCCGCGCTCAACCCTCGCCGGCCGCGTCCCCATGACCATCCGCGAGTTCGAGGTGCTGCTGGCCCTCTGCAACGCCGCGCCCCTGGTGCAGTCGAGCCACGGCGCGCAGCGGCTGACGCGGCAGCTGCTGCCGTACATGCTCGACTCGCACGTGCAGACGTTTGTGCCGTCGCCGTTTTTCCGGCGCGTCGAGCCGTCGCCCACGGAGTCGCTGGCGTTCCACGTGACCGCGGCGCTGCTGTCGCTGGGCATCCACCACGACGATGTGCACGAGGCCGTCTCGGACAGCATCTGGGCCTTTTTGAATGCCTGTGCCCATGCCACGGATGTTACTATCACCAATGGCAATTTCAGTGACTCTGCCGTCGGCGACGACGACGACAGTCTCGACAACGCGGTCCGCACCGCCACCATTGCCGTGGCCCTGCTGGGCTTCCTCGATGCGGCGGCCGCGCAGGCCAACTTTTGGCGGGCCGGCGGCCGGCTGGCGCTGGTGACGCGGCTGCGCAAGGTGCTGTCGGAGCCGTTCCTGGTGGCGGTGGAGACGGCGTTCTCGACGATCCGCAACGCGCACTCGACGGACCGCGTGGTCAAGGAGTGGAAGCGGCACCTGCGGCAGTACTGGGAGACGGGGCGGCCGCTGGGGGCGATGCTGCTGCAGCAGAGCTTCATGCACCTGATGGTGGCGGCGACGTCGCTGCTGGTGGCGGACGACGTGGCGGCGCTGCAGCGCACGCACGTGCTGGACATTTTGCTGACGGGCGACGGGCTGACGCGGCCGCTGAGCGCGCGCAGCGGCGACGCGGATTTCCAGTCGGTGGAGGTGTATGCGCGGGCGGTGGTGGACCAGATGAGCTACCTGGCGGCCAGCTCGGACTTTGTGCGGATGGGGTCGGCGGCGCAGCAGCGGCTGGCGTACGCGATCCGGGGCGCGGGGCTGATCAGCTACCTGGTGTGCGCGCGGCTCAACGAGGAGGCGGCGGACGCGGACGTGCTGATGGGGTGGCTGGAGGAGAGCCTGGGCGACGCGGCGCAGATGGGCGACGACCACCTGTCGTCGGTGGTGCTTAAGGCGCTGGCGCTGATCTGCCGGATCGCGCCGGACTACGCGGCCAACGTGAGCCGGCTGCTGCCGCGGTACGTGGTGCAGAGCGGTGCGCGCGGGGTGTCGATTGACATTGCGTCGGCGGGGCTGGCGTCGGTGCTGCGGATGCTGTCGACGGACGCGGTGATTACGACGCTGTACACGCTGGGCAATGTGCTGAGCGCGGGCAACGAGCGGGCGTTGACGAGTGGAGGTGGTGCCGAGCTCGGCATTGGCGGCGCAGCTGCAGATTCAGCGCCGGCCATCTACCAGGGCCGACAGTCGACGGGCAGCTCCATCTCCGTAGAAATCAACGGCGAGGAGGAGACGTCGGTGATCTACGGCAACGTGGTGCAGGCGATCTGCGGGATCGCCAACGCGTGCAAGGACGCCAAGATCACGGCGCTGGCGCAGTCGATGCTGCTGCAAAAGATTGACAAGATCAACAGCACGGTGGACGCCAAGATCCTGCCGGCGGCGGCAGTGCTGGCGCTGAGCGGCGGGGCGCTGGACTTCCGGTCGCTGCTCAAGACGTTTGTGCGGATCTCGCACCTGGCGGTGGTGGAGAACCGGCCGACGCTGCTGGCGGCGGTGATGGACGCGCGCAACTACCTGTCGGCGCACCTGAAAAAGGACTCGCCGCTGTACGGGATCTACTGGGAGCACATGCTGGACAACATCATCAGCAAAGGGGACGTGCACCAGACGCACCACGCCAAGGAGTCGGACGTGGAGCTGGCGGCGTGCGAGATTGCGGAGCTGCTGCAGCCGCTGGCGGTGTTCATGTCGACCAACGACCTGGCGCTGGACGGGGCGGTGGACGACGACGCGCACGCGCTGATCCGCGACGCGTGGTTCAACATTGTGGTGCACGGGTTCAACCCGCTGACGGCGCGGGGCAAAAAGTACATGAACGAGCTGCGGATCCTGGCGGTGCACTCGCCGCCGCTGGTGGCGGAGCAGCGGGGCGAGCAGGTGGAGAGCGACATTGAGCTGAACACGGTGCTGCGGCGGGGGATGAGCTCGGAGCGCGAGAGCATGCAGAAGAAGACGCTGACGGAGCTGGTGCCGGGGAAGGCGTCGCAGATCCGCAGCCTGAGCTACCGGAAAGTGATTTTCCTGCAGTCGGCGTACCTGGTGGAGAGTTTGCGGGCGGACGCGGGCGACTGCACCAAGGCGCTGTCGTACTTTTTGGAGCCGAGCATGCGGCGGGGCGAGGTCAGCAGCATCATGGAGGGCATCGCGGCGGCGGTGGTGGACAAGTACCTGCAGAAGACGCTGTCGGGGACGGAGATCAGCTTCTCGGCGCAGTACGCGGCGTCGCAGCTGGCGGCGGTGTTCTGCAGCTGCTGCCACCGGATCGAGCGGGTGCAGCAGGCGGCGTACGCGTGCGCAGACCGGATCGTGCGGGACGTGCCGTCGGCGCTGTGCCAGCGGACGTCGCTGTTTGCGCTGCTGGAGCTGCTGTCGCTGATGTGGCTGAGCTGCCTGGAGTCGGAGACGGACACGTACGCGCCGCGCAGCACGTTTGCGTCGGCACGGGTGGCGCAGGTGGCGGTGGCGCTGTCGGACGACTACGGCTTGCGGCGGGCGACGCTGGGGACGCTGTACAAGAAGGCCAAGGCGTGGGTGTCGGGAGTGATGAGCCTGGCGCCGGCGGACGTCAAGGGCCTGCTGCAGACGTACCTGTCGGAGTGGGACGACGACGGGGCGTACGGGCACATTTCGCTGGGGCGGTCGTTTGCGCTGGAGATGGGCTTTGCGATCCCGGCGAGCGACCAGCGGCTGACGTCGCTGGAGCGGTTTGGCGACTGCGGCGTGAACACGGCGAGCAACTTTGTGGCGCAGTACACGTCGCGGCAGGAGTACCGGTACGCGGAGCCGCTGCCGGACCACAGCATGGAGTGGCTGTCGTTTATGCGGCTGGATCGGCGGTTGTCGGTGGGCACGTCCGGGGCCGGTGCGGAGGCGGCCGAGAGCGCCGACGCGGTGACGGCGCTGGCGCACATTGAGAGCCGGATCCTGCAGAAGAAGGCGACGCCGCTCAGCGATATTCGGGATATTCTGCGGCGAGCGGCAGCGCTTCTGTGTCGCAGCAACAGCCGCAGCAACAGCCGCACCACCACCACCACCACCACCACCACCACCACCACCACCCAAGACGGACAACAGACGGCCATCGCCCACTACCTCGTCAGCATCCCGTTCGCCCTCTTCACCAAGGCGGCCATCAAGCTCGGCGTCTCGCTCTGGATGGGCGTCATCAACGAGAACGCGCGCATGCAGCCGCGCATCCTGGGCGCCGTGCTGCAGCAGTGGGAGTACACGATCCAGCGGCGGCTGGGCCTGTTCAGCCCGGCGCTGATGGACCTGGACGCCTTCCTGGTCGAGATGCAGTTTGCGCCCAGCGACGCCGACAGCGTGGCCAAGCACGGCCACCACGTGCACAACATGCTGGGCCCGCACATGCGGCTGCTGCAGTTTTTGCAGAGCCACTTCAACGCGACGCGGCTGGGCAGCGCCGACATCCAAAAGGGCTTCCTGCGCATGCTCGAGGTGACGCTGACGGCCGTGGCGGCGACGAGCCGGCCGAACCCCATGGCCCGCGAGCTGTGGTTCCAGGTGGTGCTGTTTGGGCTGCGCGTGCTGCGCTTCAGCTCGACCATCAGCGCCATTGCGCAGTGGCGGCTGAAAGACAAGCTGCTGTCGGCCGCCCTCGCCTGGTTCGCCACGCCCATCAAGTGGTCGTTTGGCAGCAGCACGCTGCAGCTCAAGACGGAAATCCGGCTGCTGGCCGACGTCGTGGCGGCCGTCAAGGCCGTGGCGTACATTGGCACGACGGTGCGGTCGCTGCACGCCAAGGAGCAGCTGGTGCTGCTGCTGCTGGAGAACGAGCAGGTGCGGCTGTCGGTGTGGGCGTACCCGCTGGGCGAGCCGGCGAAGCTGGGGCTGGCGAGTCCGAACCACAAGAGTGTAATTGAGGTGAGTGAGGGATGAAGTGACGTTGACTATATTTGGTGATGACTAAGCATTGACGACATCTCATACTAACATCAAACCAGGCCCTCATCCCACTCATCCGCACTGCATGGCACGAGAACCCGTCGCTGGCCATCGGGCTGGCGCCGCGCTTCCAGAACCCGCGCGTGGCCAAGGAGATCCGCTGGCTGCTGCTCAACTTTCCGCAGATGGCCGTCGACGAGCCGGACGCGCTGCCGATTCTGCTGGACGGCGCGCTGCCGGGGGATGTTGGCTTCCAGCTAAAGGTAAGCTGATCCATGTTCTTATATCTAGTATACTCAATGCCCTTCTGTTCAGTCTATCTAATATCACCCCCCCAGTACCTCCTCTATTGGGCCCCCGTCAACCCCATCACCGCCGTCACCTACTTCATGCCCGCCTACGACTACCACCCCTACCTCCTCCAGTACGCCATGCGCGCCCTCGAGAGCCACTCCGTCGACATCACCTTCTTCTACGTCCCCCAGATCGTCCAGACCCTGCGCTACGACGCCCTCGGCTACGTCGCCCGCTACATCCTCGAGACCGCCCAGTTCTCCCAGCTCTTTGCCCACCAGATCATCTGGAACATGAAGGCCAACGCCTACAAGGACGACGACGCCCAGATCCCCGACGCCATCAAGCCCACCCTCGATGGCGTCATGGCCCGCATGACCGCCTCCTTCTCGCCCGTCGACCGCGCCTTTTTCGAGCGCGAGTTTGCCTTTTTCGACGAGGTCACCGGCATCTCCGGCAAGCTCAAGCCGCTCATCAAAAAATCCAAGCCCGAGAAGAAGCAGAAGATCGAGGAGGAGCTGCGCAAGATCAAGGTCGAGGTCGGCGTCTACCTGCCCAGCAACCCGGACGGCGTCGTCATCGGCATCGACCGCAAGTCGGGCAAGCCGCTGCAGAGCCACGCCAAGGCGCCGTTCATGGCCACCTTTCGGATCAAGAAGAACAAGCACGGCGGGATGGATGAGGAGGAGCAGATGTTGGAGGATGTCAATGGAGCCTCTTCAGCCCTCGTCAAGGCTGACGCCAACGGATCCTCCTCCATCCCCCCCGACAACACAATCGAGGTCTGGCAATCCGCCATCTTCAAGGTCGGCGACGACTGCCGCCAGGACGTGCTGGCCCTCCAGATGATTGCGGCGTTCCGCGGCATCTTCCAGGGCGTCGGCCTCGACGTCTTCGTCTTCCCTTACCGCGTCACGGCCACGGCGCCCGGCTGCGGCGTCATCGACGTGCTGCCCAACTCCGTGTCGCGCGACATGCTGGGCCGCGAGGCCGTCAACGGGCTCTACGACTACTTCATCTCCAAGTACGGCAACGAGGACGCCCTGCGCTTCCAGGCCGCGCGCACCAACTTTGTCAAGAGCATGGCGGCCTACTCGGTCATTTCTTTTTTGTTGCAGTTCAAGGACCGCCACAACGGCAACATCATGATCGACGACGCGGGCCACATCCTGCACATTGACTTTGGCTTCTGCTTCGACATTGCGCCCGGCGGCATCAAGTTTGAGCGCGCGCCCTTTAAGCTGACGTCGGAGATGGTGGCCGTCATGGGCGGCAGCACGGACCACCAGGCCTTCAAGTGGTTCGAGGAGCTGTGCATCAAGTCGTTCCTGGCCGCGCGGCCCTACGCCGAGAAGCTGTCGCAGATGGTGCTGCTGATGATGGACAGCGGGCTGCCGTGCTTCAAGCCCGAGTCCGTCAAGCACTTCCGCGAGCGCTTTGTGCTGGAGAAGACGGAGCGCGAGGCCGCCGAGTTTATGCGCGACCTGATCAAGAAGAGCCACGCGAGCTACTCGACGGGGCTGTACGACCAGTTCCAGTGGATGACCAATGGTATTCCTTATGCGTCTAACTAGAGGTAGATGGAGGTTTATCGATGGAAGGATGAGGTCACAGATTAGATCGATTAGATAAGATAAGATCAGAGATAGCCTGCTTACTAATCACTATCGATAACATTTTTTCTTTCGTCCCACATCGTCCTCTACGTGCAGAATGCGCCGTGCAGAATAACCCATCCCACCACTGCACACCATCAACCTAACACAACAACTACAATGGCCAAGACACGACCGGCTGGGTCCAAAAAGGGCTCCAAGAGAAACAAGGGCCACCGCGGCGATGCCGCCGCCGCATCGTCGTCGGCCAGCCAGCGGGCCCGCACCAAGTCGCCGCGCGTGCTCGTGGACGAGGCCGAGATGGCCATGACGCAGGGCGACGTCGACGTGGCGCTGGCGGCGGCGCTCAAGGCGCAGGCCACGCTGGAGGGCGCGAGAAGTGGCAGCTCTGCCAGTAACATTGTGGTGGACGGCGTGGGCCTGGCGGCCGTGTACGCGCTGGTGGGCGAGATCCACCTGGAGAACGGCGACGTGGAGGCGGCGCGGGCGGCGCTGCGGCGGGCCGTCGAGCTGGACACGGACGGCACGCTGCCGGACGCGCTGGGCGGCGGCGTCGACAAGTACCTGTACCTGGCGCAGCTGAGCGACGAGGGCGGGCGCGACAGCCTGGCGTGGTTCCAGCGGGGCGTCGATGGGCTGCGGGCGCGCGCCGGGCAGCTTCACAAAGAGGGGGCCAAGACGATGACGACTGAGGAGGAGTTGGAAGAGGACGACGACATAAACGAAGCCACCGTCGAACTCACCATTATCAACGGCAAGCTGGCGCAGATCCTGTGCGCCATGGCCGAGGTGTGGATGACGGACCTGTCCTTTGAGGACGACTGCGAGCAGCAGTGCGAGCAGCTGACGACCGAGGCCACGCTGGTCGAGCCGCGGTCGTCCGAGGCCTGGCAGACGCTGGCCAGCGTGCGCATCAGCCAGACGCGCGAGGACGAGGCGCGCGCGGCCCTGCAGCGCAGCCTCGACCTCTGGGAGGACCTGCCGGCCGACCACGCGGCCATTCCGGCGTTCAGCGTGCGCGTCAGCCTCGTGCGCATGCTCATGACCGTGGGCTGGGTGACGAAAGCCATTGACGTCGCGACCAACCTGCTGCGCGAGGACGACCAGGCCGTCGAGGTGTGGTACCTGGCGGGCTATGCCAATTATCTGCTGGGGCAGGAGCAGAAGGAGAAGGAGGAGGCCAACCCGGAAAAGGAGGCCTGGAAAGTCACGTGGGTCGAGGCGCGGCGGTGCCTGGGCCGGTGTCTGCGGCGGTTCCAGCAGCAGCAGTACGAGGACGAGCGGCTGGGCGAGCACGCGCAGGAGCTGATGCAGGAGCTGGTCGCGGCCGTGGGCGAGCCGCCGCAGAAGGAGATTGACGAGGAGGACTACGAGGAGGACGAGTGGGAGGACGAGGGGGAGGAAGATGAAGAGATGCAGGATTAGTTTGTGTTCTTTATTCTGTTTTGTTCTGTTTCGATTTTTTGATTTATTTTGGCTTGATATATTTATTTCTTCATAGCTGGCGTTGGTCGGAAAAGTAATTCTCAAATTCAAACCCTATGCCTCAATCTTCAGCTTCTGCACGTCCACCGCCACCTCCTCCTCATCCGCATCCTCGTCCACCTTGCCGGCCAGGCCTTGCTCCCAGATCTGCCGCCCCGTCAGCCGCACGCCGTCCTTGCCCACCAGCCCGCCCGGCCCGCCGCCGCCGCGCACCTTCTTGGCCAGCTCGGCCGCCGCCGCGTCCAGATCGCGCTGCCGCTGCTCGGCCATCTCTTTCAGAAAGGCCGTCTGCCACTTGACAAACGACTCGGGCGTCACGGCCGACCCGTGGAAGCGTTTGCTCTCCTCGCGCTCGGCGGCCAGGGCGGCCTCTTCCTGCGCCTTGACAATGGCCTCGTGCCGGCTGATGATCAGCTGCTCGGCGGCGTCCTTGAGGGCCGACACAATCGTAAACACCATGGCCATGCCCAGGTTCTCCTCGATGGTGTCGGCGAGGCCGGCCAGCAGCGCGTCCTTGTCGTCGGCGACGCTGAACAGCGGGTGCTTCTGCTGGTGCTGCTGCGGCGGAGGCGCTAGGTCCAGATGCGGCGCCTTGTCGGGGTAGTCCTCGGGGTACTTGACACTCAGGATGATGACGGGTGCTGAGTTGTCGTCGGCATCGTCGTCGTCGTCGTCGTCATCGCCGTTGTTGGCCGCCGCGGACTTTGTCGCCTCGATGACGTCGTCGGGCAGGTCGAGCTTGATGGCAATGCGGATCTGGTCGTCCTCGGTCTTGGTGAGCTCGTCCGGGAAGATGGACTCGAGCACCTCGATCTCCTCTTGCTGCTCTTCGCGGCCCATGGTGTTTTTTGGGGTGCCTTTTCTGGCGGGCGATGATGATGAGGCGCAGGATTATATAAGCAGCAGCGACGAGATCTGACGTTTGAGTTTGCGATGATGAGGGGGAGGTGTTAGTGTGTAGGACAGTAGGAGTACTGGAATTGATGTTTGCGCACTGTACGGGAGGTGGGGCCAGCTATGAGACTCACACTAGTCCCAATAGTCCCAAACAGGACACCGCCTGGCAGAAATAACTGATAGCAAAAAAAATCATTATCTCTGGAAATTTTTAGGACCAGCGATCCAGCCAGCCAGCCGCCAAAATAAGACACCATTCTGCCGTCCCATTCCCCCCAACACCCGCACATCGCCACATCACGAGCACCATGTCGACAGCAACGAGCGGCGAGAAGCGCAAGGCGCCGTACCGGGCCACGAAGCAGGAGTGGAAGAAGCCGCGGCTGGACGGCGACAAGAAGGACAAGTCCAAGGCGAGCGGCGACGGCGAAAGCACAGGACCTTATGAGAAGGGTGGGTTTTTTTTTCTTGGTCGTATGATCTATCAATGGACGGTATCCTAACATACGGTGTGCAGGCACCTCAACCTCCCGTGAAGCGCACGCCAAACAGAAGCAGCTGGTGCTGGAGCGGCGGGCGGCCAAGCCGCTGGCCGACGAGCTGGCGCGGGCCAAGAAGCTGTGGGAGCGGCTGCGGCGCAAGTCGCACGTGCCCAAGGACGAGCGGCAGAAGCTGGTGGACGAGCTGTTTGGCATCACGACGGGCCGGATCCGCGACTTTGTGCTCAAGCACGACGCGGTGCGGGCGGTGCAGACGGCCGTGAAATACTCGACGCTGGAGCAGCGCAAGAGCATTGCGCGCGAGCTGCAGGGCACGTACGCGCAGCTGGCCGAGAGCAAGTACGCCAAGTTCCTGGTGGGCAAGCTGCTGGTGCAGACGGACGACGCGACGCGCGACATGATCATCTCCGAGTTCTACGGCAAGGTGCGCAAGCTGATCAACCACCCGGAGGCGGCGTGGATCCTGGACGACGTGTACCGCGGCATGGCCACCAAGGCGCAGAAGACGCTGCTGCTGCGCGAGTGGTACGGCGCCGAGTTTGCGCTGGCCAACACGGCGGCGATCGGTGATACGTCGGGCGCGGCGCCGACGGCGGACCTCAAAGAGATCCTGGACAAGGAGCCGAGCAAGCGCGGCGTGATCCTCAAGCACCTGATGGGCATGATCAACGCGCTCGTGCAGAAGAAGCTGACGGGGTTCACGATGCTGCACGACGCGATGCTGCAGTACTACCTCAACGTGGCGGCCGGGTCCGAGGACCACCGCGAGTTCATGGAGGTGGTGAAAGGCGACGAGGGCGGCGACCTGCTCAAGAACATGGCCTTCACCAAGTCGGGGGCGCGGCTGGTGTGCCTGCTGCTGGCGTACGGCGACGCCAAGGACCGCAAGCAGCTGCTGCGTACGTTCAAGGACACGTTCCAGATGCTGTGCGGCGACGTGCACGGGCACACGATCCTGCTGGCGGCGTACGACGTGATCGACGACACGAAGCTGACGAGCAAGGCCATCTTCCCGGAGATCCTGGGCAAGAACGAGGACAAGGGCGTGGAGAACATTGTGTTCTGCGCCAACGACTTGAATGCGCGCACGGCGATCCTGTACCTGTTTGAGGGGCTGGGCAGCAAGGCGCTGTTCCCGGCGAGCCACGCGGCGGACGTGGCGGTGCTGCAGGAGGTGCAGGCGATCCGGGCGACGACGAGCAAGAAGGACCCGGAGACGCGGCGCAAGGAGCTGGTGGCGGCCATGTCGCCGCAGCTGCTGGCGGCCATTGCGGCGTCGCCGGCGGAGCTGGTGGCGACGTCGTTTGGCGCGCAGCTGGTGGCCGACGTGCTGCTGTATGCGGACGGCGACAAGACGGCGGCGCTGCAGGCGATTGCCGAGACAGCTGGGGGGGAGGTGGCGGCGGTGGACGCTGCTGATCCGGCAGACGTTGCTGCCGCCCTCACCCCTCCTGCCCCCCACATCTCGCAGACGGCGTTTGGCACGCGCATGCTCAAGACGCTCGTGGCCGGCGGCCGCTTCGACCGCGCCTCGGGCCAGGTCAAGGCCGTCGACCCGCCGCTGCACTTTGCCAACGTGCTCTACCCGCAGATCCGCGACCACATCATGGCGTGGGCGACGGGGGCGTTCAGCTCGTTTGTGGTGGTGGCGCTGCTGGAGGCGGGCGACTTTGACGCGGCACACGCGGCAGAGCTGAAGAAGACGCTGGCGGCGAGCAAGAACCGCAAGGCGCTGGAGAAGGCGAGCGTGGAGGAGACGACGGAGCAAAAGGCCAAGCGCGAGGCGGCCGAGGCAGCGGCGGCCGAAGCTGACAAAGCCGACAAGGCTGACAAAACGGACAAGGCTGGCAAGGCTGGTGCTGACAAAGACAAAAAGAAGGACAAGAAGGACAAGGACAAGAAAAAGGCGGGCAAGGCGGCGCCGGAGCGGCCGGTGGGCAATGCGGGCGCCAAGCTGCTGCTGGAGAAGCTGTAGTTGTGGATTTTGTCTTTGCATAGCTGTCTTTGCATAGAGTGCGTGGCGTCTGGTTAGCATTATTAACTTTTACTGCGAATTGTTGATATTATGATATTTTGTTGATTAAGAATTAAAATTATTTTTTATTAAGAATTTATTAAAAGAATTTCCAAAGATTCTCAAAAAATAAGGAAAGAAGGAAAGAAGTCAAATTCATGTCAGCGGATTACATAACATATATTACATAATGCGCCATTCCAGATTCCGAAAACTACGTCTCACGACATACGACGTGATCTGCGCATACCAGAAAAAATGCACTTTGCACGCAAATAGGCGTCCTGCTGTCTTGGCGCTTATACGCTGCACCGAGAGGCGGTGGCAGCCACACTCAGCCGCTCAATACTCGGGTGCGGCTGTGCTGCAGGATGCGTCGGGTTGAATTGAGCGAGAATAGAACAGAGGGGGGGGGAAGAGGAGGGAAGAGAAGGGTAAAGGAGGGTAGAGGAGGGCAAAGGCGGGGAGAAGAGAGAAGAGAGAAGGCGGGAGGAGGCGAGGAAGAGCAAGTGCCTAAAATAGCCCAACCGTCGCGGACGTCGCACACGCGCAGCACATACCGCACTCCGAAATGCACGCATCTGCATACGACGTGTTATTCGTAGGCGCTGAGGAAAGCCACAAGTACTTTTACTCGTACTCCATACTCCATACTCGTACACAAGCCAACAGCAAACGGGACTAGCGCGATGCAACGTGCGCTCAGGCGACGGACTAGTGTTTAAGCATAGCGTCAGCACTACGGCGCACTGATGTGGCAAGCCTGGCAGGGCGGAGGGTGCGAAGTGATGTTGCTTTTGCTTATTTTATGGGTCAGCGGGAGTTTTGATAAGAGGGAGTCCGAGAGAGAGGAGTGAGAATCGCAACAGTAGGAGAGAGGAGAGAGAGAGAGACGGAACCCCGGACAAAGGGCAGTGGAGGCTGAGGCTGGACTGCACGGCCAGCCGCAAATTGAGGGGGCACCCGATTTGGGAGATGAAGGACATTCGGGACATGAAGGATGGGCTAAGACGGGTGTTGGTGTCTGCAGCCCCTGCCTGCAGTGCATACGAGTATGTGATTGTGATTGTGATGAGTCCTTTGGGAGGGATGGGGGGGGGGGGGTTAGGTTAGGGGCTTTGCCGGGGCTGTGATGCAGACGGCTGCAGACGGGAGGGGGGGGAGGATGGATGATGGAGGAGAAGAGGAAGATGAGGAGGGTGAGAGGGCAAAAGAGGAACAAAAGAGCAGAGAG
>JADHKN010000036.1:8194-60357 GCA_019925475.1 Ophiostoma ips | reverse complement strand
CAGAAAGCAGAAAGCAGAAAGCAGAAAGCAGAAAGCAGAAAGCAGAAAGCAGAAAGCAGAAAGCAGAAAGCAGAAAGCAGAAAGCAGAAAGCAGAAAGCAGAAAGCAGAAAGCAGAAAAAGTGCAATGCGGCTCTGCCCTCTCCAGCGGTCATGCAAGGACTTGCACCCGTAGCGAACGCTAGAGGATGCAGCCAGCAGCCATCTCACGGTCCAGAGCTGCTTCGCCTCGTTGTGTGCTGCAGCTAGGCCAGTGCTGCATCCTTCGGCCATGTCCTCGATGCGGGCTGTCGGGATCTCTGATCTCATTTAGTTGTTCTGTCTGGCGTCTCGTTGTCTTTGTATCTTCCCGTTGGCCATCTCCAGTAGCTGTCATCTCTCCAGTAGGCAGCTTGCTCTCTCCTCTCTCTCTTGCCCTCTCTCTGCCTTGCTCTCCTCTCTGCTCACCTCTGCCCTACCCTACCTACCTACCCTACCTACCCTGCCTCCCTGCTGCCCTGCCTTCTGCCCTGCCTCTCTCACCTCATCTCTAACCCCCATCCATGCCCTGCTTCTCCGTGTTCTTTGTTCCTCCTGCGCCGTGACTGGGGTGCTCCGGCTATCGCGTCTCTTTCTTTCCCTTGTCGCTCTCCTTCTCCGTGTCTCCTCGCTGCTACCCTTGCGCTTGTTCCCCTTGCTCTGTTTCGCCTTGCCTCGCGTCTGCCGTCTTGCATTGGCTTTTAGCTGCCGCTTCGTCCTTTATCCAGCTGTCGTGCTCTTCTCCCTTTGCTCCCAGACACAAAGCAAAGCAAGCAAACCAAACCAAACCTAATCATCCTTCATTCTCGCCTCATAACACAATAAACGGACTCACAAACCCACCACCAATGCGGTATCACGCTGTCTTCCCGCGGGCCGACTGCCCGGCCGGCTCACAGTTCTATACCTGCAGCTCCAGCGGCTTCCGCGGCTGCTGCAAGGTCGACGCCTGTTCCGACGCCAAGAACGGCTGTCCCGACGACGACGTGGTCGACCCGTCGGGGACAACAGCTTCAGCGACGGCGACGGCGACGACCACAGAAGACCCAACGACCACGGAAGATCCAACGAGCACAACAGAGGAGCCGACCATCACAACCACCGTGGCGGGCACCTCGACATGGTCGCCAACGACGGCAGTATCCCAAACATCAGATACTACCACAAGCACAACCACCACTGCGGCAAACACAAAGACAACCACGACCGCTGCGACCACATCGCCCAACCGCGTGTCCGTCACAACGGCCACCGCCACCGCCACCGCCACTGCCACCGCCACCGCAACGACCACCGCGACGCCCAGCAGCCCCAACAAAAAGGGCCTGCCCGCCGGCGCCATTGGCGGCATCGCCGCGGTCGCCGGCATCGTGGTGCTGGTGATTGGCATCTTTGCCTGCCTCTATGTGCGCCGCCGCCGTCGCCGGCACCGCCACAGCAAGGCCAGCCTCGCCACCAGCGGCGGCTGCGATGACCCCATGCTGCAGGCCGGTGACGACCGCGGCGGCAGCGGCGGCAGCGGCGGCAGCGGCGGCATTGGTGGCATTGGCGGCATTGGCGGTTTTGACGTAAACGGCAACCCCAACACGCCAGACCCCACAATGTCGCCGGGGTCCCTGCTGGGCGACAAGGTGGCCTTTTTGAAGCCCGGCAGCACCAGCCCGCCGACTCCGCTGGGCAACCCCCACGGCGCGGCCGAGATGAGCGCCACGCCGGCGGTGCCCAAGGTGCTGCCGTACGGCGAGCTGGACGGCAGCGGCGTGCACGCGAACATCAGATACTCGGAGCTCGACGGCCAGGGGAAGCGGGCCGAGCTGGACACGCCCAGCACCGCGGCGCTCATCAGCTTGAGCAGCAGCCCGGCGAGTGGGAGCGGCGTGTCCTCCAACAACAAGAACCCCATGTCGCCGTACCGCATCTCGGGCGTGACGGCAGTCGGCAGCACGGATCTGCTGAGCGGCCAAAGCCCGTACGCGATGAGTCTGCTGAGCTCGCCTGTGCTCGGCTCCGACGGAGGGGGGGTGAATGCGGCACAGCCGGGACAGCGGCAGCCGGGGCAGCTGCCGCCGTTTCAGTGGCAGCCGCTGGGACAGCCGCGTCCGGGCGAGCTGCAGCCAGGGCAGCTGCTAGCAGAACAGCTACTAGGAGGGCAGGTGCAGCCAGGGCAGGTGCAAGGCCAACAACAGCCACAGCCGGCACAGCCACAGCCAGGTCAGCCACAGCCAGGCCAGCCGCAACAACCGCTGGAAAAGCCACAACCCGAACAACAGCCCGGCCTCCTGCCGATCGCCCGGACGAGCTCCGTCACAACAGTAAGCCCGCGCCCCAACCTCGAGGTGTCCTCAGCCGAGCGAGGCCGCGGCCAGAACGTGACGAGCTGGTAT
The DNA here is from genome assembly GCA_019925475.1 of Ophiostoma ips. Taxonomy (NCBI): domain Eukaryota; kingdom Fungi; phylum Ascomycota; class Sordariomycetes; order Ophiostomatales; family Ophiostomataceae; genus Ophiostoma; species Ophiostoma ips. The sequence goes on along the minus strand of JADHKN010000036.1, from coordinate 57,957 downwards.
GTGTATGGAAAGTAGTGTGTTGTGTTGTTGTTATTGTTAATTCTTGACGTTGTTTGATTATTTCTTTTGTCCATCTATACCCGTGTGGGCTTGTCTTGCTGTCTTGCTGTCTTGCTGTAATGCAGAGTAATGTATATAACCTGCTGATCTGTGTTAACTTGGTTGATTTATATTGGCCAGCTTTTGAATAAAATCTGTAAAATAATAAAAGTGAAGCAAAACAAAGAGTCCAGATCACCAAGGCCGTCATAATAGCATATAGATCTCCAAGACTGCTGCCAAACCTCGTTCCGCACCGCAACAGGCCTCGACGCCTTTCTCTGCCACTTCACTGATCCTTTGCGCCGTCATGCAAGCGAGGCTCAGCCATTGATTGTACAGTGTACTTTTGAGAGAGAACAGCGACAGACAGGACAGACAGGACAGCAACAGGCCAGGCCATCTTTCAGACCTGGCTTGCTCGTGTCTAGCAAAAAAACAACAAACGAGATATCCCAGCGTCGGGATGGCCAAGGGAGGGGAGGGCAGGTTGAATGGAACGCCAACAAACAATATAATAAGAGTAGCAACAACAGCTGCTGCCACGGCATGCTCACTTGAGCACTGCCCAAGACAACGCCAAACAACCCTCAACCCAACCTCATCCTCAACCCTGCAGCTTGCCCATCTCCTCGAGCAGCTCCATCAGGTCGTCGTCCGAGATCTTGTTGGTCAGCGACGGGATCAGCGTCTTGGCCTCCTCGACGCCGTCCGGGCACAGCGAGCCCAGCGCCGCACGCTCAAACTTGGTCAGCTCCGTGTGTGACGCCAGCAACCGCTCGACGGCCTCGACGTTTTCCTTGCGCTTGAACCGGGCAAACGCGTCCAGATAGTCGACGGTCTTGGTCAGTACCCTGCGCGGTTAGCCTCCTCTCTGTCCGTCGATTGTTTTTTTCTTGTTGCTGCGCCGGCTTACTCTGTCTCGTTCAGGTTCTTGCGGTCGTTGCGGCGCTTCGCCATCAGCGCGTTGATAACGAGCCATGCCTCGGACAGCGACAGCGTGTCGACGCCCTCAAACTCGCCCAGCCGCAGCTCCGCGCCGGCCTCCTCCTCGCCGGGCGGCGGCGGTTTTGGGCGGGACGTTGGTGCCTGGGGCATGTTGATGGGCGCGCAGCGCGTCTAAAGCAACGGACTTGTCCGACCGACGACAAGGCTCTCCCGTTCGAGGGTCGAAGGGGGGCTCTTGATGAAATGCGGCGATGGAGTGTCGGTGCGCGCAGACAAGCCGGGACAGGGTTTGGGTGTCGGGCGCAAAGACAGGATGTTGGAACGGTCTTTCGAATGGGCGACTCGTGACCGCAGGGGAGTAGACGTAGGATGGACAGCGCGGACGATGACGAACGGGGCGGGATGGCGGTGACAGCAAAGGTCGACGGAGAGGCGAACAAGTGATGAAGCGCAACGAGAGACGAGGCAACAGGTCCTGTGCGAAAACGGTACTTTGGTACATACGAGTCTTTGCTCTGCGCCTTTCTACGGAGTAGCTTCTAGGCCGACCCACCGACCGCCCCACTGCAGCCTGTCGGGCCTGATTATATAATCACCACCGACTCCACAGCTACACGGGCACTACTCCGTACAGACAGACGGCACTGCTCCGTCCAGCGGCCGGCACGACACGACAGACCGCCACCCTTTTTGACGACTGCAAGCTCGGTCCTCTTCTTCACGGCGCATCCGGTGAGTTGCATTGCGAAATGTACGGAACTTGTTTAAAAGCGCACGAGCTAACAGACGCCGCGACAGCACAGCCCTCGTTGCCGGAGCACCCCATGATGACGAGCTCGTAGACGGCGACACCAACAACATGTACGTTATCATTCTATCCCTTGATTGAGTGGGCATGCCCCGGCTGACTAACCCCCCAGGACGGTCTTCTCTCTCATCGTCATCAACAAGGCCGGCGGCCTGGTCTACAACAAGACGTACCACGAGGGCGGCCTGAACCAGCTGAGCACCAACGACTACCTGATTATTGCCGGCACCTTTCACAGGTAGGTTCTAATTCGCTCGTCTACTTCTTCTTCTTCTTCTTCTTTCGTTTTCTGACCCCCAGCGTCCACGCCATCACGACCCGCCTCAACCCCCTGAAACACCTCAAGACCCCCCATGCCGCAGCGGCCGGGCCCGGCGCCGGCGGAGGCTCGACCGGCGGCGGCGGCGGCGTCCCCGGAGCAGCCACCCTGCCGCCCGGCACCGTCATGACCCCGACCGGGCTGGCCCCGGCACGCCCCGACCCGCCGTCGGGCCTCGAGGTGCTGGAGACGGAGAACTTCCGCATGCAGTGCTTCACGACGCTGACGGGCACCAAGTTCCTGCTCTTCACCGACACGGCGCAGGGCAACGTCGACGCCACCATGCGCCGCGTCTACGACCTGTACGCCGACTACGTCATGAAGAACCCCTTTTACCAGCTGGAAATGCCCATCCGCTGCGACATGTTTGACCGCAAGCTCAACTCGTACATCCGCGAGATCAACAACCGATAGGATCGCCCATCCGGGATGGCCGGGGCGGGCAGCGCCGGGCAGGGCAGCGCCGACGCGAGCATGGCGATGCATGGCTATGTGGGATGGGGCGTGGCCGACTGAGACGGGCCGCATTGATACCATAGACGTGGATAATTTTAGAGTTATTATTGTACAGCTATTCATGTCCACCAGGCACTACTAAAGACTGCCTGACATATAACGTTATCATCTAAACGCAAGACTTATGACGTATCCATCGTGTCGTCGTCTTTGCCCTCCTTCTTCGCGTCCTTGCTGCCACTGCCACTGCCGCTGCCGCTCGCCTCGCCGTTCTTGTCCAGCAGCGGCGCCGACTCGTCCTCCTCTTTCACCGCGCCCAGCGACTCCTTGTTCGCCGCTGCCGCCGCCGCCGCCTCCTCCTCGCGCGCCCGCTTCTGCTGCCGCGCCGTCTCCTCCTCCATGCTCATGCGCAGGGCCAGCGCCAGCTCCGGATCCGTCGACGGGTCAAAGCCAAACTCGTTAAAGTCGCCGCCCGCGTCGCCACCGTCACCACCACCGCCGCCGCCGCCGCCGCTGCCGCCCTCGCCGGCACCCTCGCGCGCCAGAAGCGGGCTCTGCTTGAGCTGGTCGCTGAGCAGGCTGCCGCTGGGCGGGATGATGATCAGGTGGCTGCCCTCGGCGCCCTTGACCTTTTCGTTGAACTTGGTGAGCTTCCGCTCCGTGTCCGAGTCCAGGTCGCCAAACAGCACAAAGTCGACGGAGACGTTGTTCTTCTTGAGCTTGCCGGCAAGCGACAGCAGTGTCTTTTCGTCTTCGGCGACGGGCGAGCACACAAAGGCGATGATGCGCGTGCGCTGCAGCTTGTTCTTGCGATGACGAAGGGCAAGCTGTGGGGGGGAAAGAGAGAAGATTACATGTTAGCAGGTATACTAAATACCATCCCTCACATTCGTACTCACCAAAGACACTTGCAGGGCGGTCATCAGGTGTGCGTCGCCCCGAATGTTCTTCTTTGTCCGGTGCAGCCCCTCGAGGATCTTGCCCTGCTCGACGGTCATGGTCACGAGCACCTCGGGACCTTTGCCGGCCATGCTCATGAGCCCGACCTCGGACTCCGGGTTGCCGTTTGTAATGTGGCGGAACACGACACTGACAGCATCGGCCTGGGCCTCGAACCGCGTCGGCGTGTAATCGCCGTTGCGGCTGCTCTCGCTGTTGTCCACAATGATCATCACCGCTTCCATCGGCATCTTGGCGGTTGGTGGCTGTCGGCCTGTGTCGTTGAAATGTTGGTTGGGCGTGCAATACACTGGCGCTGCGCTGTTATGGTATATGTAGAAGCGACTGGTGGCAATGTCGTCGTTGTGATGGGGTCGCTGGTGGGATTGGCCTGGAGCGGGAAGCAGGACGTTGTAGCTGTCGTAGGCAGAGGTCAGCCTAGCACCAGTCAGGAGGTACAAAAGTACAACCATGGCAGAATGCCCACGTATGTGTTTGCGGAACGCGGTGAGGTTTAAGTGCACGGACCACGCGTGCTCCAAGCCTGGTGTTTTGTTTACTCAGCCGGCCTTGGGCCAAATGGAGCCTCACAGTTCCACCTGAGCGCGTCCAGTCGACCTCAACTCCGTACTCTTTAACTTAACAATCAATGATCTAAGTAACGTCGCGACAGAAATCAATCAAGAACCGGCAACGCGAAATCGAAATCGAAATCGAACGAAATCAACAATAAAACCATATCAGCATCAACAATAAAACCACACCACACCAACATGACCCCCCGCGGACGCAAGAGAAAGTCGGACCAGTCCACCGCCTCCGTGGACGACGCGCCGGTCGCGACAGCAGCACCACCGGCCGGCCAGATGATTGCCACAAAGACAGGCAGCCCCGAGGAGAGCCCGCGGAAACGCCAGCGGACAGGCGTGACGGCTGCGCAGAAGCAAGCGCTGATCGACAACCTGCAGCTCGAAGGTGTGTACGCGTCGGCTCAAGACGGAGTCAAAGACTCAGAGATCCAAGAACAAAGAAAGAAGAACAAAACTGACCAACAGTCACTGAACGTGCGCGGCGACTGCGCGCCCAGTACCGGCTCCAGGCACAGGGACTGCGGACGCGCATAGAGCTCCGCGTCAACCGCATCCCCATGGCCCTGCGCAAGCTCAAGATGGGCGACCTGCTGCTGCAACACGCGGCCAACCAGCACAAGCCCGCGGCGCCCAAGCCGGCCGAGGGCTACGCGTTCACGACACGGTCGGCCGCGCCGCCGCTGCCCGAGAAGGACTACCACGCTGCCCGGCCCGTGGTGTCGCGAGGGAACATGTCACCCCAGGCCCGACCATTCCAGCTGCTAAGGTACGACAGGAATGTTTTCCATCAGGAGATAATTATTGCACCCTGCTAACTATCTAGTGACCAACTGGCTGGAGGCGACAAGGAGAACCAGAACCACCTTGGCAACCCCAAGAAGCGGCCACGGGCCGGCCAAGCCGCGGCCGCGCCACACGCCGCACAGCCCGTGCAGGTGCTGTCGCCGGCAACGTCCAACTCGCGCGTCAACCCTCGCGAACGCGCCGCGCCCACGCCGGCACCCGCGCCGTCGTCGCCCGTGAAGTCGTTTATCGCGCGGCCCATGTCGCCCGCAAAGCAGTCCACGAGCCTGCTCAGCTCCATGGTCGAGAAGGCGCGTGCCACGCGCGCCGCCGCCACGCGCAAGCCGACCACGTCGTCGATGGCCAGCTCGGCGGCCGGTGGTGGTGGTGGCACGGCACGCTCACGCGCCAAGGCAGCCACAGCGTCGACAGCATCCACAGCCACAGCAGCCCCGGGGGCGGTGTCGCGGCCGGCGTCGCGGTCGGCCGCGGCAGCCGCGACACGGAACGCACGGAGAATCAGCGGCACCAGCGAGTCCAGCGACGCCAGCACATCGACCGTCGTGCGCAAGGTCGGTCGGCCAGCGGGCACAGCGGCGGCGTCCACTGCAACACGGAAAGCGACTGGAGGGGCGGCATCCACCACCACACGTAAGACGGCGGCGGCCGGTGCCAAAAAGCGCGTGACAAGTGCCACGACCAAAAAGGCCACGGCGGCGGCGACAAAGACGGCGGCAGCAGCGGCGGCAGCAACGGCAGCGCCAGCAGCAGCAACAACAACTCGCTCGGGTAGAATCCTGCGCAAGAGAGAGTGAGGCTGTGGTGTGTTCAAGGGCTCAGGATGCCTGCTTGCTTGGTGCATATTTTGTCAGGAGTTTGCTTGGGTTTTCTCGGAGTCTGGCGTTGATTCTTTTCCATATATTCGTATGCATTCATAGGCTCATAGGTTCTTAGGACATGCACAAGCATAGGCACAAGACATGTTTATTCAGGTATTCTAGACTCAAAATGCTGTCCCTCCTCGCCACCGGCCGTCCTCCGGCCTCCGTACTCCGTCCTCGCCGCCGGATCATAATCCGGCCATTGTCGCCGCCACCGCCGCTGCCGCCGCCGCCGCCTTCTTCTTGGCCTTCTCGTCGATAAACTCAATGTTGTCCTCGGGAATGTTCTTGTACTTTTCCAGAATGTACTCCTCAATCTCCGGGCTCACGTCGCCCTGGACCACAATCTCCTCGCCGCCGCTGGGCAGCTTGGACACGGACGCGCCCGTAGCAAACTTCTTGCCAAACTCCTTGGCCACCTTCTTCAGGTCCAGGCCAAAGGCCTCGAGGCCGGCCACCGACGTGACGTGCTTGCGCTTGTTGCGCTCGATGCGCTTGATGACGACGTGGCTCTTGGCCATGAGCGTGGCCTGCTTCTGCTCGGCCGCCTCGGCCTTGGCCGTCTTCTTCTGCGCGTCCTTGGCGGCACGCTTCTGCGCGTCGACCGACAGCGCGGCCGTGGCCGCTTCCAGTGCCTCTGTGTGGGGTGTCAGCCAGCTGTCCCTTCAAGATCAACTTCTATACAACCTGAGTGCGCCTGCATACCTGGTGACCATATCCGCTGGTAGAGCTCCAGGTTGTTCTTCTCCAGCCACTCCTGGCACTTGCGGACGGTGCCGCCATACTCGCAGTACTGTTCCGGGGGGGCGATATGTTAGCAGTTGGTCGGTGGCAGTGTATGGCAGTGTAGAAACAGCTTGAGCGTACCTCGGGTGGCATTGTGCACACTATGGTTGGAAAACGAAAACAGGTCAACGTTAGCAGTGCATTCATCTAGGAGCGTGGCCAGCTCAGAAACAACGAGTCCACAGCTGCGTACCGCCGCAGTAAACGACGTGACGGCCCTGGGGCTCCGCGATCTCGCTTGATTCGACGTCGGCCATTTTGGTTTTTGGTTTTTTTGGTTTATCGGGGGAAGAAGAGGAAGATGTCGAGGAAGTGTCCAGCTCTGAAGGGACGGCGGGGATGAGCAAGGCTGCTGTCTGTGTAGACTGGAATTGACTCTGGATAGCTCCGCTTGATCTTTGTCGTGCAATGGTATCCGTGGCACAGGTACTCACGCAGCAGGGTCGTCGTGATGCGATGCGTTTTTCTCGATATACGATAGCTTGCACAGTGCGATCGGCGCGTGGTCGCTGCATCAGATCCAGCTGCCCCTCCTCCTTCCGCAAGCTCTCAGGCGGGGTAAATCCATACTGTTCACGCACTGTGTTTAGCAGCTTATCTAACAATGATTCACTTACAAGTCACGATGCGTCATGGCAAGCGCTTTGTTCCTTCCTGTCCAGTTCAATGCCTTCTCTTTTCATCTGGCCTGTGAAATGCACTTTCCATTTGTGAGTGCGCTGCTTACTAACTTCCCCCATCGGGAAACCTGCATCACAACTGCATCGTCCGTTTCTTTCGACGCCACGGTCGCCATCCTCACTGCATCCTACTGTCACCCACACCAGCGTCTCGCCCATCGATTCGAGCACTTTTGGATGGCAACACAGCCACACACAACCCGCGTGATATTGCCAATAGAGGAAAGTGGTCTTACTACGATACTTGTGCCATACCTGTGTCGAGCAGATCGCGATGCCTCTGCTGCTGCTGCTCCCACCAGACGAGCCGTGACGGCATATCACATCACGGCCCGCAGCGACGCGTTGACGTGGTGGGCCCGTCCTCATCATCAACGCGACTGAAGGAGAGCATTAAGTAAGTTGGCGCCCGTGACATGTGTTCCCGAGCTCATCTCCGAGTTGCCTCACTATAGCCTGATTCCAATCTGATCAAATCCCATGCTAAAATCATCCATTGCCAGTCCCTGCCAGTCCTCTGCCATCATCGAGGATCATCAAAAATCAGTTGTCTGCCAGTCATTCTCCACTGCGTGTGCATCATTGGATCACCTGTACCGCCCCCAACAAGGTCGCACTCGACCATGTCGGCGGCTGGCTACACTACGGAGTACGAGTACGCACGGTTTGTCGACTTTTTAAGCGCCGGCCATCCACACCGGCGCTACCATTGGCCCGCTGATCTACCCGCACGAGTACAACTGGATCCCTGCTCTCATCACTGGCGCGCGCGATCCCAAGTACGAGTAGCAGTCCAGACGAAGAGAGAGAGAGCAATGGCAGCCATGTGTGTCCTGATTGGACACCCTTGCTCGTTGCAATCACGGCCACTGAGATGATGGACTCTAGTGTCTGTGGCGGCCGCCGAGAAACCAACTGCGAGAGAGACAGCGACCGAGCCAGCAGACAGCCCAGCGAATTGGCTGTCCCGGCCACCCTCCACGAAGACGGCCTCTCCCAAAAGACCTCGATCGAAACAGGCAGCCGTGAAAACGACTACGCAAGATTGGCCGCGGATGGTCTCGGATCTTGCCAGGTCGGACGAACAAACAGTCGACCGTGTGACGATTGTCGCAGTCTGAAAACGAGAGACGAAGAACAAAAGCCAAAGGAACCGTGCTAGCCGCTGGCCATGCACAAGTGCACCCTTGTGCATGCATCCTGATGCATCCTGAGAGGCATGCATTCCCCAGTTTCCGCCAGACTGCCGTTCCTATTTTTGTCCTGCAGCCCAACCAGCCTATCACTTTTCTTGCAGACTGCAGAGCCATGCGGATATATCATAACCACCGTGCCGCCACACCTGTTGTTTCTCTCTTTTGTTTCCTCCTTCTTCCTCTTTTTTGTTTCCTTTTTCTTCTTCTTTCTCTCTCTTTTTCTCCTTCTTCTCTTCATCCCTTCTGGCTATCAGCGTTTTTTCTCTTTTTTTTTCAATACTATTTGTCTGCAAGACGCCGGTTCGTTGACCGAACCATCCTGTCGTTAAACGTCACTCTTCTTCTTCGTCGCTGGACTCGACAACACCCTGACGCTGGCCGTCATCTTATAATCTACGTCGACATCGACATTCTACCCTTTTTGTTTTTCTTATACAGCCCGGCTACTCTTCACAATGTCGGACGCTGCTTATTCCAGCACCTACCGCGGTGCCATCCACTCTTCGCTGGATCGGAGAGTCGAGTACCGCTACCTTAATACCATTCTGGAGGAGAACGAGTCCTCACCCGTTGTGCAAAAGCAAGTCACCATTCCCATGGTCTTTCGGGAGGACCGTCTCCGCGAGGACCGCTTCCGCGAAGACCGCTTCCGCGAGCAGCGCAATGCCGACAGCCACTACAACGACGACCGCAGACGCTCCGTCTACGAGGACCGTCAGACGGAGATCGACATGTGGCTCGCACCCTCTGCCGGCGACTTCCCCACGCCCCGCGGTTTCCATTTCCTCGCCGCTCCGGTGCTGCCGTCGTCGCCCTCTTCCGCATCCGCCGACGACGAGGCCGAGCGCGACGATGCCTCCTCGCCCGACACCAACTCGCCTCTGGGTTCCTGGAACAGCGCCAGTGCTTCCACCGATGTCACCGAGTTTGATCTCTACTACGCATCCGACGATGAGCCCGTGTCCAACAGCAACAACAACAGCAGCAACAGCAACAAGCACAGATCGCCTCCCGCCCGCCGCCTCGTCGGCTCCGTGGACTCACGCAGAATGCTGCCCCAGCTGACCATCCCAAACAGAGCGCAGGCCGTGTCTCTGGCAGACCCCGACCCGAAGCTCTGCACGTCTCCCATGGCCCCGACGCCGTCGGCTCAGGTCGCCATGTCGCCCGCCATCATGTCGTTTATGCAGAAGCAGCTGGCCAGCCCCCTGCCGCCCGTGTCGGCACCACCGTCGCTCGACGGCAGCATGACGTCGGAGCAGCTGTCGCACATGTCCATCAACCCCAGCTCGGACTCGGCACCACCAACCCCCATCATTGGCCTCGACGACGATGCCAACGGCGAGTGGGACGGCGTCCGGCTCCAGCCCGACGCTCTCGCCACGCTGCACATCCTGGCCCGCTCCGATGCGGGCTCCGTCGACGGCAACGACGAGCCGGAGCGCGTGCTCGAGGTGCCCATGGAGGACGAGGAGGCGGCGCCTATGGAAGAAATGGCCGAGAGCCATGCTCAGCAGCCCTTTTTGCGGCTCATCACGTCCGGCCTGCCCCGCCACACTGTGCCCTTCTCGCCAGCGCAGCAGACCTCGCTGGCCGGCCTCACGCGCCTCGAGATCCCGTCCCCCGGCGGCTTCTTCTCCGGCCTCTCGCCTCGCACCCGCCACACGTGGCACATGCCCGGCATGACGCCGGTCGACTCGGCCCACCCGCCGACGTCGGGCACGGCCGAGCAGTTCTACCGGCTGCCGTGGAACAGCGGCGAGTCCGCACCCGTGCGCGGCCTCTCGCGCCTGCAAGACCGCCCGCTGCACCTGGCTGCCGACAACATGACGAGCTCGCCCGTGGAGCAGGTGATTGAGGTTGCTGCCGCCAACGCTACCGAGGAACCCGTCACGGCGTACCGTGTGCAGGCCACGCCGGTGACGGCCAAGCGTATTGTCACGGAGGAGGAGGTGGTGGTAGAGGAGGAGGAGAAGGGGGAGGAGGAAGAGGTGGAGGTTCCCTTCATGCTGGCCGAGAACGCCGCGGACGAGCTGCCAGAGGAGGAGGAGGAGGTGATTGCCACCGAGATTGTCAACGACTACCTGGCCATTGACGCCGAGAAGATGCAGCAGGCTGCGCTGTCGTGCTTGGACCGCACGGAGCTCTGGCTGCTGGCCCAGCGCTCCTACCTCAACGGGGTGGCTGACCTGACGGAGAACGTGGAGGAGATGCCGTCGCCGAGCACGGAAGACGAGGCGCCTGAGGTGCCCCCCAAGGAGGCGAACATGCAGGTTGTGGTTGCTGCTGCTGCTGCTTCTGCGGCTGTTGCCCCCCTGCCTCTGCCTCTGCCGCGCAAGAAGACGGTGCGCTTCTCCGAGGGCATCAAGTCGCCGGCAGCACCCCGTCTGCTTCCCACGGCGCTGCTGCACCAGGAGTCGGCCTACTACCGCGCATTCACCAACCTCGTGGTGCGGTCGCACGCCACGGATGTGTTCACGGGCCGCCTGGCGCGGTTCGAGGCGCTGCAGGCGCAGCGGCTGCTGATCCGCGAGTCGCACCGCAACCAGCTGCTGGGCAAGTACCAGCTGACGGTGGTGCCGCAGTCGGCCAAGAAGCGGATGAGCGCCAACGTGGCGCGCGGCGACGACACGCTGGTGGACGACCCGGAGCGCGTGCGCGCGGACAAGGAGGCCGACGCGCTGAACCAGATGGCGATGACGACGTGGCACGTGGCGGCGCTCAAGCTGCTCAACGGCGGGCGGCTGATCGCGGCACCGGTGCACAAGCGGCTGGCGCGGCTCAGCCGCATGGGCCCGGGCGGCGGGCGCGGCGACCGCGCGCGCATCCTGGACCTCGGCAGCCAGGCGACGTGCGACTGGGCGTGGCACGCGGCGCTGCAGTACCCCAACACCAAGGTGTACAGCGTGACGACCAAGGCGATCCGGCAGCTGTCCAACGCCAACATCCGCGGGCCGCCCAACCACCGCCAGGTGGCCGTGGAGAAGCTGACGCGGCTGCCGTTTGACGACGCGCAGTTCGACCTGGTGCGCGCGTCGGAGCTGCACTCGATCCTCAAGTTTGTGGGCGAGAACGGCGAGGACGAGTGGGAGACGTGCCTGCAGGAGTGCTACCGCGTGCTCAAGCCCGGCGGCTACCTCGAGTTCGACGTGCTGGACGCCGACATTCTGCGCGCGGGCCCGCTGGGCACGGCCAAGAGCGTCGAGTTTGGCTTTGCGCTGCAGACGCTGGGCTACGACCCGTCGCCCACCAAGATGTTCCTGGGCCGGCTGGAGCGCGCGCAGTTCTGCGACGTGCGGCGCGCCTGGGTGTGCCTGCCCGTGGGCCCGCGGCCGGAGTCGCTGACTAAGCCGGTCGTGGCGCGCAACTCGGCCGGCTCCATCATCCCGACGGTCAGCCTGGACGCCATGGTGCACGGGTCGACGGACAACATTGCGGCGCTGACGGGGCTGGTGGGCAGCTGGCGCTGGGAGCGGTGGCTGCTGCGCGCAGAGATGGAGAAGACGGCGGGGGACCTGCGCCTGGCCGACACGGTGACGGCCGGCCCGGCGCTGCACGAGGCGGGCAAGAGCCTGGACGGCGTGCACGCGATTGTGGAGGAGGGCCGGTCGACGGGTGCGGCATGGCGCATGCTGCGCGGGTATGCACGGAAGCCCCGGGCGGACATGGGCACGATTAACATGTTTCTTGACATGAGTTGGTAGTTTTTTGTTTTTTTTTCCTTTCTTTTTTGTTTTGTTTTTTTGCGTACTTTTTTGTTATATTTTCTTTCTCTGGGCAACTTTGTTTACCCTGGCCGACATCCACGTCGCTTTCCTTTGTTTTTGCGTCTACGCGAGACGTGTTGTTTTGGCCTGTAATATACCCAGCGAGGACGGGAGGATGAGAGATGGATGAGGGTGGTGATGATGTATTAGTTATTGAGTTATGTGTTATGTAATCTATGTAATCACGTTTCGTTTGAGTTGAGTGATGATGACGTACTTGGGGAGGAGGAGGAAGGAGTGAAGAGTGAGGAGAGATGAAGAAAGAACGAAGCAGAGATGAGGAAAGAACTAGAGAAAGGGGAAGGAAAAAACAAGAGAAAGAACGAGAGAAAGTGCGAGTAGAAAAGGGCGAAAGACAGAACAGGGAAGGAACAACCAAGAATAAGGAAGAACGAGGAAAGGAGGAAAGAACGACAAACAAATGCTATCATGCTAATATGAGTAGAACAGAATAATACAACAGCCACCCAGAAATTATACCCAGACCGATACGCCCGCCCTCAGCCGGATATACACAATTGGAGAAATCAAAATCATAGAAAATCAAAGGAAATCACTGGCTCGTGCCCCAGCCACCCAGGTCCATGGTCTCCACGGGGCCCATCTGGATCATATTTCGCAGGACGCCCTCGGACACGGCCTGGCCATCCATATGCCAACCGTCGGATATTATGTAGTCGTTTGCTGTTGGAAGACCACTCATTTCGACGCCACCCCCGCCACCACCGCCACCACCACCATCACCACCAGCCATCGATATAGCTGCAGCCGTCGTGACACTGGGCGGCCCTGCCGAAAAGCTAGTCGGGACACCAGCCGAGGCACTGTGCGGGATGCCAGCCGCAAGACTGTAGAAGCCCCCGGCTGGCTGGCGTCGTGGGGCGGCCATGACATCGGGCGGCGAGACCGGACTGGCATCAAAGGAGCTGCCGGCCGAGGTGATATTGCCGTTCTTGGGCGCCCGGATGTGCTGGTGGCCTTCGGAGGCCGTGCTGGAGTTGGGCGTCGGGCGGTTGGATATGCCGTCGCCAGCGGGCGAGACGGACATGTCCTGGCCGTCGTCGGCGTAGCCCCTGCTGCTGTTGTTGTTGTTGTTGTTTGGGTGCGCGGCAGACACAGACAGGACGGTGCCGCCACTCGGCAGCTTACCGTAGGCGTGTGGCTGGAACATGGGCGGCTGTCGTTGGTCGGCAAAGGACCACTGCTGGTTGTTGGTGGTGGTCGAGGAGGCGGCGGACGAGTCGATGTCGACGCTGCCGGTATTGCTGGTACTGTTGGCGCCCGGTGCGACAGGGCTCGACTCGGATAATATGCGGCCGCGGAAGCTGTTGTCGTCGACCGGGGTGTCTTCGTTTGGCGGCGGCGCGGGCTCGTTGGGCTTTGAGAATTCTCGCTGGTACGACAGGATGCCGTCAATGGCGCCATCTTCGCAGATGGTGCCGGGACGGTTGCTGACTTTGGCGGCCGGCGGCTGTTGACGTTAGTCAGATGTCTAGGATAGGACAGGACAGGACAGAAAAGGGGGGATACTGAACATACACTGTCGGTGCTCATGGGAAAGGCAGACTTGAGCTCGGGAATGCGGTTGCCCAGGGCTTTGAGGTCGAGGTCGAGCTGGACGAGAAAGGACTCGGTCAGGGGGTTGCGGCGCTTGAGGGCGCTCATGGCGGTCAAGAGGAAGCGCAGGGCGTCGACGACCTGGCTTTCCTTTGGCTTTGTCTTGAGCAGCTGGACAAAGACGCGTGCCGCGACGTAGAGGCTGAAGGAGATGAATGGGTTCATCTGGAGGTTAGCGATGCATTTTGAAAGTAAAAAAAAAAGAGAAAGAAAGAGAAAGAAAGAGAGGTACCATCGACAGGTCCATGTGCGAGGCCATGCGCATAATCTTTGCAATCTCCTTGGCCGAGTTGATGCAGCGAAACTTGCTCTCGGGCGTGACGGCGCTCTCGAGGCCGTTCTTCTCGGCCTTGAAGATGGCGGCCTGGTGCAGGCAGATGGTGGAGGTGTAGATGCACATGTTGGTGTAGACGACGTTGGGGATGGCGATGCCGTTGGGCAGCTTGAGGCGCGGGGGCAGGCCGAGCTGTGTGTTGAGGAGGATGTTGTCGAGGTTGCGGTGGCGCTTCCAGAACTCGCCGTTGAGGTCGTGGTCCTTGTCGTCGGCGTCGGGGCGGTGCAGGTGGGTGAGGTTGCGGCCAAAGAGGCAGGCCATGAGGACGACGCCGGCAAAGGGCGTGAGCTGGCCGATGCCGGTGGGACACATGGCGTCGCTGAGGGGGATGCAGTCCTCGGGGCGGCTCATTTCAAAGGCCTCTTCGGAGGCCGGCAGAAAGGTGCTGATGTCGCGCTCGTCGACGCTCATGGGCCAGCCGGTGCCGATGCTGGCGTAGCGGTCCTCGCAAAAGGCCATCCAAAAGGTGCGGCGGCGCTCTTCCTTTTCGGTCCAGTCGCGGGGGTCCGGGATGCACTGTTTGACTTCCAAGGTGGCGCCGTCGAGACGATGAAGGCCGATCCTGATGGTCAGTAGGGGGAGGAGGAGGAGGAGGAGGGAGGAGAGAAGGGAGGAGAGAGAAAAGAGACTCACATGTGGGCAAGACGCGTGGCTTGGCCGGTGCTCATCCAGGCGCGGGGAAAGTACATCATCTTGAACTCGTACGAGGCAAGGATGACGTGTGTCTGGCAGTGGGCGACGGAGATCATGTGCTCGCCGAAGCCCTTCATGTAGTCGACCTCGAGGTACTTGCGGGCGCGCTGGTAGAAGAGGTCCTTGAGGTCGTTGTAGCGCTCGCTGACGGAGCAGGCCGACATCCACATGGCGTAGCGCAGGCAGACGGGGGGGCGTTGGTTGACGGCACTGGCATGTTAGGGGGGGGGGAATAAAAAAGAAAAAAGACAAGAAAAAATAGAGAAAAAAACGAACAGGTTCATGGCAGCGTAGAAGCGCGCGCGGTGGATCATGGGCAGAGACGGATGGATGCACTCAAAGTAGATGCGGTTGAGGTCGTCGATAATGGTCGTTTCGGGCAGGGGTTCCTCGAGGCCGAGCTGGACAATCTCCCAGGTGGCGTTGTTGTCGAGGCCGGCCATGTTGGGGAGGGTGCTGCCGGGAGGGGGTCGTGGCGGTCGTGATGATGGCGGCGGCGGCGAGTCGGCGTTAAAGTGCCAACTATCGCGGTCACTGGGCAAGCCGAGAGAGGCGTCTGGAACGGCGTGCTCCCTGGTGGCGGCGGTGGCTCTGACGGACGGGGCCGAGTCCTTTGTCTTGAGCATGACCTCGACATGTTCTGTGCTGTTAGTCACATCATGTCTTTGTCAAAAACACAAAATACTAAGGGTGCACGCACTGAGACGCTCCTCCAGGGCTTTGACGTAGCCGCGCTTGGGGCCGCTCTTCTTGCGGACCTCGTCGTAGGCGCACTGGTGGCCGAGGCGGGTGCAGGTGCTGCAGCTGGGGCGGCTGCCGTCGCACTTGAGCTTGCGGCGGCGACAGATGAGACAGGCGAGGCGTTTCTGGCGCGGGACGCCGGCGTTGGGGGTGTCGGAGGCGTACGCCGGGTCGGAGGCGGCGCCACGGATGGGCAGATCCGGCGGTCTTGACATTGCGGGGGGGTTAGGGGGGGGGGGTGAAGAGAAGAAAAAGAAGAGAAGAGAGCGCGCCGCTGAGCCCGCTATGTGACAGTGTGCAGCCCGTGTCAGAGCGGTGGTCCGCTGATGGCCGGTCCGTGAACGCCGATGCCGGGCTCGGGCCGGAAGATCGGGGCCGGCGTGGTCGGCCGGCGCGGGTCGGCGGCGACGTCGACAGAGTTGGTTGCGCGTCGGCAGCGCGTCGGCGGCGGCGGCGTTAATGCAGGAACAGCGCAGGGGCTTGACGGCCGGGAGTGCGCAGAGAACGAGGGCCGTGCCGAAAGGTCAGACGGACGCCGGCAGAATCGTCAAACAAACGATCTCGAGTAATGTGCTTATTTTACTGCAATGCAGGCTTTACGCTTACTTGCTTACTTGCTGACTTGCTGCCTTCTGTTTACGGTGCTTACTTCAGCCGGGCCGGACTGTACAAAGTAGGATCGAGACGGCCCCTATGCGGCCTACTATGCGTGCTTTTGCGTGCTTACGAAAAGGCGGCAGGAGCGAGTGCTACGCCGTCTGCGTGCAGTCGGAAGAAGCAAGAGCAAAAGCGGGAGTACGGTGTGTCACACTGTGGGCCATGTTATGCTTACTCCACGGCACGGCTTCCCCATGCGTTTAGTCTAGTGTGAGTTAGTGCGGCGCTAATTGCACAGTGCAGCGCGGCAAGAGGACGGGTTCGGATTATTTGGATTATTTAAATTATTTGAGTTATTTGAACTATTTGAATTATATGAATTATATGAATTATTTGAATTTGAATTTGAATTTATGGCTTGAAATTGTCTAGCATTTAGTATGATTAGTAATCATTGGTTGTATTGTGGAAGATTTATTTCAATATTAGAATGTCCAATAATCAATTCAATATTTCAGAATCAATATTAAAGTTTACGGGGTAATTGCTGAGAATTAACCTTATTCGTCCACAAACGACATGCCAGCCGATACGAGTCTTTTTACTCCGTAGGAAGTACAGCACTACCGTCCAGATACAGCGTTGCAGTGACAGGGTGCGGCAGATTGCAGGTAGATTGGCACGTCGTAGATTAGTAGGGGTGTGTCAGAAGAGGCAGTTGCGTTGTTGCAGGCAGGCGACAGGCAGGAGGCAGGTGGCAGGCAGTCAATAACAGCTGGCAAACAGCTGGCAGTTGCAGGCAGGTAGGCAGGCATCAGTCATCAATCATCAGTGACAGCTGGCAGTCAGAGCCAAATATGATAATAATCAAGGAGAATAAAAAAAAAAAAACGCCCATTCAATACTTCCGATCCTCCACTCCCACAATCCGCAAACTGCCCAGCTCCGTATATGCAAAGAAATACCGCGTCGGCGCCCAGGAAACCACCGGCACCGGCTGCGCCGTCTTAAAGGTGTGCACGTGCTCGCCGCTCTCGGTCTGCGTGACCGCCAGCTCCGTGCCTTCCGTGCTGCCGCCCACAATGTAGTTGCCGTCCCAGCTGAAGCTCAGCGTGCGCACGGGCCCGACCATGGTGGTGATGGTGCGGTGGCACACCCACTTGGCCGTGTCCCAGAGCGAGATGACGGCGTCCATGCCGCCCGTGGCCAGCGTGCGGCCCGTCGGGCTCAGCGCCACCGACAGGCACTCGCCCGAGTGGCTCTGCAGGGAAAACTCGCCGGCCGAGGCGTCTGAGGCGTCTGAGGCGTCGTCCGCCGTGGCGTAGTTGACGCGCAGCGCTGGCGTCAGCGGCGGCGGAAACGCCAGGATGCGCACGCGGCCGTCGGCATAGCCCACAAAGATGCGCTTGCCGCTCCAGCAAAAGGCCACGTCGTTGGCGCGCGCCGGCTGCGGCGCCACGGCCACGGGCGTGGGCTGGGCGCGGTCGACGACAAACAGCTTGGCGTCGCGGTTGGCCACGACCAGCAGGGCGCCGTCCGGGGCCCAGGCCAGCGCGCACGCGTCGCCCAGGCCCTTGACCTCGTTGCTGCAGGCCTTGGTGCGCACGTCCCAGATGCGCAGCACGCCGTCGGCGCTCACGCTGCACAGCTCGGCGTCCTTGGCGGGGTTGAACGCCACGCGCTCGATGGGCGCGGCATGGCCTTTGAGCTCGGTCGACTGTCGGATGGATGGTTTATCGGGGTTCCCTGGTTGTTAGCTGTTGCGTTATTGACGATATTAAAAAAAAAAAAAAAAAAAACCTACAAACACGAACACTTCGGTCGCTCGAGCCCGTGGCCACCAGCGTGCTCAGCGGGCTCCACGCAATCGTCCGCACACTGCACTGTTAGCCTCGGTCATCCTCCCGCTCCTCCTGCTGACAGCATCTCGGCCTACCCAAGGATCGGTGCTGCATCGTCGCCCTTTTCTGTCGCCGGCGCGTTGTGCAGCGAGAGCGCGCGCTGGGCCGACGGGTCCTGGTACGCCTGGGGCCGGAACGCGTTGAAGTGATTGGCAAACTTTTCCTTTGGCAGCCTCTCACGGGGCTTCAAATACGGCGCCATTGGAGCAGCGTCGGGTCGTCATGTTGTGCAGTCGAATTGGAGCGTGTCGTTTTTGACGCGACTCGATGCGGCCGAATATAGCAGTGGGGCGCTATTAGCGCCTTTTACTCGTACGCCATAGTTCCCTAAATTCCCCACAATAGGCGGTTGCTCCCCTGAGACAGCTGTGCAGCACAGTGTACAGTACTCCTACACACATCTATCTTACATAATATCACCAAACTGCATCCATCGCCAGCCTCAACCAACCAACACCCTTCCTGCCCGAGAGCTCCCCCCCCCGCGGCTCTCATCCGGTCCATGCGCCTGCCATGTACTGGCCGGCTGCCACCCCGCGCATCTACAGCACCAGCACCAGCCGTCCGCCGCCGTCCTCTGCCGCCGTGCCCGCCGTGACCGTCTCTCACGATGGCCTCCCGCCGCCCGCCTCACCGTCGCCGGCAAGCAGCGCCCAGCGGTCTGTGTCGGCGTCGGCGTCGGCGTCTGCATCTGCGTCAGCGTCAGCGTCTGCCTTTCTAGACCCAGGCCAGTCGTCGTTGTCATCGCCGTCGCCGTCGCGCTCTGCCTCGAGTTCCAGCCTTGCTGCCGCCACCTCATCCACCCCCCCCAATCATGATGCCCTCGGCGTGCCTGGCGCCGGCCACTCGCCCCTGGCGCCCAACTCGCCATTGACGCCCATGACCCCCGCCATCCAGTCGGTCGAGCACGGCCACTACGCACTCGACGGCGCCGCCGCCGCCGGCAGCAGCCCCTACGGCCACACCGCCTCGTCGCCGCTGGCCGTGCCCACGCACGACCCGATCCTGGCGTTGCGCCTCGCGCGCTCGTGCCAGCTCTTTGCCACGATCACGGCCACGTCCATGACCATCTGGCAAGCAAAGCCCACCGTCGTGCTCGCCATCGTCGTCCGCTCGGCCTCCTCGCTCGCGGCCTACGGCGACAACGTCGACCTCCTGCTGCGCCCGGACTCGGCCATCATCGTCGTCTACACGCGCCGCGGCTACCTCATCACCTACTCGCTCGCCAGCGACCCCAGCTCGCACATCTACAAGCCCCAGTTCACCAGCCACACAAACGTCCAGCGCCGCCGCCAGAACCACGCCGGCGACCCCGGCCACGCCCTGCCCGACCAGATCCTCTGGGGCCCCGGCGAGGGCGCCGGCATCCGCGACATGAGCGTGCGCTTCCGCATGGTCATCAAGGTCGACGCCGGCATCGAGAGCGCCCTGGCCCTGGACGAGGAGCTGGTCGTGGCCACCACCAAGCCGGCCGCCGTGCAGTGCATCCGCTGGACGCCGGACAGCGCCGGCAGCCAGACGAGCACCGAGCTGCTGAGCCGCATGGACTGGCTGGGCAAGAAGGTGACGGTGCGGGAGATTACGCACGACAAGCCGATGAGCCTGGCGACGTGGGTGACCAGCGACGGCAAGGCGTATGCAGTGCAGCGGAATAGCGGCGGCGGCGGGGGCGGCAGCGGCGGGGGCGGCAACAGCGGCAGCAGCGGCGGCTATGGCAACGCGCCTCGGCCGTCCACCGACGCGCCACTGCCGCCCGCGGCACACGCGGCTCACACGCATCGCTCGTCCTCTGTCTCTTCCGCCGTCATTCCCGATCCCTCCTCTACCGATGCCGACCCCGACCCCGACCCCCGGCCGGCCTCGGCCTCCGCCTCCGCCCCCCCCCCTTCCTCCTCCTCCTCGTCCTCTCACAAAAAACTCTTCCGCGGCCACTGCTTCCACGCCCCCTCCACCGACGGCGAACACGCCATGCGCGCCACCATCAACGCCCGCTTCTCCCTCATCGCCGTCGGCTGCGTCGACGGCATCGTCCGCGTCTACTCCGTCAAGGACTACGCCGGCAACATCCCCTTCTCCCACACCCACACGCCCCCCGTGTCCGTCGTCACCTCGGGCCGCCTCACCAAAATGGCCTACTCGCCCGACGGCTACTGCCTGTTCGCCGGCTACGAACACGGCTGGGCCACCTGGAGCGTCTACGGCAAGCCCCTCGGCCACTCCTTTTACGGCGAGCCCGCGCTGGCCCGCACCAACGGCGAGGACTGGCTCACCGGCATCCGCGACGTCTCGTGGCTCGGCGGCTCCGGCGAGCTGCTGCTCGTGGCCGCCGCCAGCCCCGCCATCTGGCTGCTGGAAATGGCCCGCAGCGCCGCCGCCGGCTGCTACAGCCCGGCCAACCTCTTCCGCACCGTCCTGCACACCAACCAGAACATCATGGTCTACCGCGGCTACGACCTGCCCGACATCAAGACCATCTCGGCCGAGCCGTCGCTGTGGCACACCGCGCGCATCCCCGCCAACTACCTGCTCAACCAGTGGCCCATCCGCTGCGCCGTCATCTCGTCCGACGGCCGCTACGTCGCCGTCGCCGGCCGCCGCGGCCTCGCCCACTACAGCGTCAGCAGCGGTCGCTGGCGCACTTTCTCCAACGTCGCCACCGAGAACGAGTTTGCCGTGCGCGGCGGCATGTGCTGGCACCAGAACATCCTCGTCGCCGCCGTCGAGGTCAACCACGCCTCGTACGAGCTGCGCCTGTACTCGCGCGAGGCCCTGCTCGACCACGACAGCATGCTGCACGTCGAGCGCATGCAGTCGCCCATTGTGCTCATCACGCCCTCGGGCGACGACTCGCTGCTGGTGTATACCTACGAGAACATCCTGTACCACTACATTTTTGTCTATACCACCACCAACGCCAACGCCAACGCCGTCGGCGTCAGCCTCGTGCGCGTCGGCCACATTGGCTTCCACGGCATCGTCCGCAGCCCCGCGCGCGTCCGCGGCCTCAGCTGGGTCCTGCCCGAGAGCCAGCTGTACGGCGGCGACCCGTCGCTCGACGTCGCCATGGCGTCCGTGCTCGTCCTCGTCGACGGCAAGCTGGTGCTCTTCCAGCCCTCGCGCAGCGACGACGGGCCCCAGCGCTACACCATGCGCATCATTGCCCACAGCGCCGAGTACTATGTCTGCATGAAGGACCAGCCCTTTGCCTTTCTGCCGGCTGCCCCCGCTGCCGCTACCGATGCCGCCGATGCTGCCGACGCCGCCGACGCCGTCGGGCCGCAGCCGCCGCCCACGCCCACGCCCGGCGCCCTGGCCGCCACCGACGAGTCGCTGCAGAACTCGCTGTGGCTCTTTGACGCCGGCCAGCTCAAGCTGTGGACCGACGCCCACGACGTCCTCAATGCCGTCCTCGACACTGGCATGCCCACCCAGCCGATTGCCGTCGACATTGACTACTACCCGCTGTCCATCCTCATGTCCAAGGCCATTGTCCTGGGCGTCGAGCCGGGCCTGGTGCAGCGGCGAGACGTCAACTTTTCCTTTTTTCGGTATTCAATACGGGTGTGTTCTTTTTTTCCCTTTTTTCCTTTTTCCCTTTTTTTCTAAAACCCCCATACTGACTGATAGACGCACCTCTTCTTGCCCGATGTCCTTCGCGCCTACCTCGAAAACAACAAGGTCGTGCCTGCACAGCAGCTGGCGCGCCACTACCAGCACCTCGAGTACTTTGCCCACGCCCTGGAGATCCTGCTGCATCACGTGCTGGACGAGGAGGTCGACTCGGCACCGGCCCCCGAGGCGGCCGTGCTGCCGCGCGTGCTGTCGCTGCTGTCGAGCTTCAAGGCCTATCTCGACATTGTCGTGCAGTGCACCCGCAAAACAGAGGTCCGCTCGTGGCGCACGCTGTTTGCCTACCTGCCGCCGCCGCAGGAGCTCTTTGAGGAGTCGCTGCTGCGCGGCAGCCTCAAGACGGCCGGCGGGTACCTGCTGATCCTGCACACCTTTGAGGAGCTGTCGACGGCGAGCGAGCAGGGCGTCCGGCTGCTCCGCCAGGCCATGCGCGAGGGCGACTGGGACCTCTGCAAGGAGCTGGCGCGCTTCCTGGCCGCCATGGACGACACGGGGCAGACGCTGCGGGGTGCACTGGCGCAGGCCAAGGTGACGAGGCAGCCGGAGGACGGCGAGGATGACGACGATGATGATGATGATGATGACGAAGACGACGAAGATGCCGAAGACGACGAAGATGACGAAGACGACGACGACGTCTCGGATAACACAGGCAGCCTGGTCCGGCGGGCGGGAGGCAGCATCGGCACCAGCGACAAAAACCTGCGCGCAGCAGGCGACGGCGGCAGTGGTCGCAAGGCAGACTCCCGGCGCAACGGCCAATCGCGCCAGTCCGAGTCGGATGCCGTGTCTACAAGTGACGATGGCAGCATGGAGTCGAGCATGATCAGTGGCCCGTATTAGGCTCTTTTTTTTATTTTTTTTTGTTTTGATTGACACGGGTGCTCCTGCCTCAGCTTCAACAAGGCTGACATAAGCTGGACTCACTGACGATTATGTGAGCATTACTTATTTTTACTTTTTTGTTTATTGTTTTGCTTTCTGTTGTACTCTTTTCCATAGTCTTTTCCGGCGTTCCGTTGCGTGTGCAAAATCACCTGTGCCGTGTGGGATGATAAACCCAACATGCACCATCTAAAATGGCAATATTATTGAATACCAATCGCTACCTGTCATAAAAAAACCTGCAGATGCGGCCAAACAGCCTGACCAGAGTCCGAGTACGCCCGGCCCCGCCAGGACCGAAGGACTTACATCCCAGATGACTAATCTGTCATATACGTCATGGGCCCGGGGGAGTGGTCTGATGTGTGCACCCAAGCAAGGCCAAGCAAGCAGCAGAGCGCATGCCCATCCCATATCGCGAGACAGCGCGAAGACGGGAAGATAGTGTGTACGAGTATAATAAGAGAGGAGAGTCCGTCGTTATCGGCCTTGCACACAGTGTTCTTGAGCAGTCATTGTCAATCAAGTATTTCAACTACATCCGCCACCCACACCATGAAGACTGTTCTCTCCGTCAACGCGGGCTCCTCGTCCGTCAAGATCTCCGTCTTCACTGTCGCTGCACTCGGGGCCCTGCCGCACCAGGTGGCCGAGGCCGAGGTCAACGGGCTCACCGCGCCGCCGCCGCTGGTCGACTACCAGCGCGGCGGCACCGTGGTCTACAAGGGCGAGACGGCCGGCAACATCAAGTTCCCCGGCGCCGAGGAGATGGCGCAAAAGCCGATCAACAGCCAGGACGACGCGTTCTCGTTGCTGCTGCAGCTGTTTGTCAGCGACGCCGAGCTGACCGAGATCGGCAGCCTCGACGACATTGCCATTGTCACGCACCGCATCGTGCACGGCGGCGACTACACGGCGCCGCAGATTGTGGCGGGCGGCACGTACACGGCGCTGGAGAAGCTCAACGACCTGGCGCCGCTGCACAACGCCAAGTCGCTGGAGATTGTGCGGTCGTGCCTGCGCAAGCTGCCCGGCGCCACCAACATTGCCTGCTTCGACTCGCAGTTCCACGCCACGCTGCCGCCGCACATCAGCACCTACCCCATCAACCCGGCCATTGCCAAGAGCAACATGCTGCGCAAGTACGGCTTCCACGGCCTGAGCTATGCCTTTATCACGCGGTCCGTGGCCGCCTTCCTGGGCAAGCCCGCCAGCCAGACGAGCATCATTGCGCTGCACCTGGGAAGCGGCGCCTCGGCCTGCGCCATCAAGCAGGGCCAGAGCTGGGACACCAGCATGGGCCTGACCCCGCTGGCCGGCCTGCCCGGCGCCACGCGCAGCGGCAGCGTCGACCCGAGTCTCGTCTTCCACTACGCGTCCGACGTGGGCCGCCTGTCGCCCGCGTCCACGCGCGACCTGCACATCTCGCGCGCCGAGGAGATCCTCAACAAGGAGTCTGGCTGGAAGGCGCTGACCGGCACCACCAACTTTGGCGACATTGCCGCGTCGGACAAGCCGTCCCACCAGCTGGCCTTTGACCTGTTTGTCGACCGCGTGTGCGGCTTTGTTGGCTCGTACTACGTCACGCTGCGCGGCCAGGTCGACGCCGTCGTCTTTGCCGGCGGCATCGGCGAGCGCAGCGACCGTCTGCGCGCCGCCGTCATCGACCAGTGCAGCTGCCTCGGCTTTGCCATTGACGCCGCCGCCAACCGTGCGCGCCTCACAGACACCGTCAGTGACATTACCGCCAAGGGCGCACGCCACCGCGTTCTCGTGTGCCGCACCGATGAGCAGCTGGAGATGGCCCGCGAAGGCTCCGAGAACGAGAACCTCTGGAAGGGCATCACCAAACCGACGCCAACGGCCTAGACACCAAGAGTGGCAAGACGGCGTGTGATTTACTATATTTCAACCCCTTTTGAGCACCGTGTATGTTGTTTTTATTTATTTATTACATCCATATACCGTGCTAATCACATGTGAAATACTTTTTCGTTTTTACCGTGTACGTTATTAAAAAAAGAAAAGGAAAGGTCACAGCCCATAAGTCCAAAAGACGCCTAAGAAACCAACAGGTGATAGGAAAATTATGATATAAAAATTATCATTAGCGCCAAGTATATAGATACTCGGCCATGCCTCTTATAGAGACAAGATAGAAAGGAGTGTGGTGTAATTAATACCCAAGCCAGATGAGATGACATTCCAGACACCCAGCAGTTAGCGAAAACGCCGATTCCCCATGCCATACGCCATCAAAGTCAATGCAATAAACGAGAAGAAGCAGAAGAAAGCAGAAGAAGCAGAAGCAGAAAAAGCAGAAGAAGCAAGCGAGGTAAAAGAAGCAAATGAGGAAACAAAAATATCAAAAAGGGGGAATCATAAGAAAAAACGCCTTTACCCCGGAGCAAAACAAAAATGTCCAAGATGGTTTCCTTTTGCCGGCCTGGAAAAGAAAAAAAGAAAAAAGAAGGAAAAATCCCGATAGCAATGTTGCGTCAAAGGCCGACAGAAAGCAACCTCTTGGTCAAAGGCAAACCGCACAAGGACAGAAAAGACAGCACTTATTGGCTAAGGGACAAAACATGTGTCGCTGCAAGAGCGAGGAGTTCCATTCCAGACTGCCCCGACGAGGAGGCTTGCGGCTGTTGTGTCGGTGGGCTCGCCTGTCTGGTGGTAGACCTGCGACTCTGTTTGTCGTGTATCAACCGGTGCTGCTGCATGTTGTCGAGCCGGGAGAAAGTCTTTAGACAACCTTCAACTGTACATTGAATGTTCTTTACACCCGTGTGGCACTTGATGTGGCGTGATGCATGTCCAGATGTAGTGAAGGTCTTGGTGCATTGGTACTTTTCTGCCTCACGGCAAGGATACCGCTTTTTTTCATTTTTGGAGGCCGCTTTTTCAGAGGCCGGTGTTTTAGAGACCGATTTTTTAGAGGCCGCTTTTTTAGAGGCCGGAGCGGCCGGAGCGGCCGGTGTGGCTGGAGTGGCTGGAGCGACCGGAGCTGAAAGAGTGGCGGGAGCGACCGGAGACGGAAGAGTGGTGATATTGGCGAGGACCGAAACTGGAAGAGTGGCGACAGCGATTTGAGCCTCACGACTGATTGTAACGGCCGGAGCCGCACGAGTGGCCGGGGCGGGCGACCATGCGGGTGCGGCAGCGGGGCGATTGTTCCCGAGGTACATCCGTGGCATGGCCTCGGGCATGGCATCAGGCGCGTGCGAGAATGCCCCCCTGAGGAACTCGGAGAGGGGGGGGATGTCACTTTGCTGCGAAGCAGTTGACGAGCGCCTGTGAATGGAGTCGTCCCGGGGCGTGGTAGGGTACTGAGTCGGTAGCGTGCCATACGACGAGCGAGACGACGAGCCAAAGTGCGAGCCGAAAAAAGGCGAGTCAGGGTGGGAGCCATGATGCGAGTCAGGGCGCGAATCAGTAGAGAACGAGCGTCTCGACTCGGGGGTCTGGGGCGAGGGATTGTAGTTTGACGGGCCAGCGAACCCGTTGCTGGGGTAGTACTGTGTGCCGTCAAGATCGCAGAGCACGGAGATTTTGCGTCCCCGACTGTCGGTGAAGTCCGTCATGGTGGCGGTAGTGAAAAGGACAGGTGTGCTTCTGATGATAAGACGAATAGTAATGGGTTGAGGGTAAAGATGAGGAGCAAGGTCTAGGTGGGAGAGGGAGAGAGGTGGTTGAGAGAGTGTGTGAGTTGAAGGTGAGAGTGAGTTGAGAGTGAGAGTGAGAATGAGAGTGAGAGTAGGGTGAGAGTGAGAGATGAAGATAGGTAAAATAGCAGCAGGTTAGAGTCTGCCAGGAGGAGGCAACCAAGACTTGGAACGGGAAGCCTGGTGAGAAGAGAAGAAGGGAAGAAGAGGAAAGAAGGGAAGAAGAGGAGAAGGGTTGGCAACCAAAGCCGGTGCCAGGCGGGGACAGCTAGGCTGGCCGATGCTGAGATGGCGGGATCTCAGGTGCTTGGCCCTTGTGCCTTGGTTTCCGTTCTTTGTATGCTTGCTAGATTGAGTTGTCAGCGACAAGACGGGCCCAAAAAGAAGTTCAAAAAAAAAGTGTCTCAGGAGCGAAAGCGGCAAGCGTCGATCATGGACTGACGTCAAAGAATGTAAGACAAGACAGCAAATGCTCTCCATATAAAAGACGGGACGATGGATCAGGGAGAGACAAAGGCCATTGAAGAATTAGACAGTGGAGGCAAGGGTAGGCAAGGGTAGGCAAGGGTAGGCAAGGGTACTCCGTAAGGGTAGGTCTAGGTAGGTCTAGGTAAGTCAGGGTAGGCCGGACTGAGAGCAGGTCAAGATAGGCACGCCCAAGGGGTCAAGCTATTAGACAAAAGGGTCAAATAGTCGACTAAGCGTCGGGGACGATCAAGACAGAAAGAGGAAAAAAAACAATGCGATTGGGGGTGACGGGAGGCAGGGAAGACAATGATGATAAACACAAGAGAAAAATGACGGGAACAATGAGCGAGACCCCTAGAAGATAAAGGGCAAGATTGGGAGAAAGAAGAAGAAGAAGAGGAAGAGGAAGGGGAAGAGGAAGGGGAAGAGGAAGGGGAAGAGGAAGGGGACGTCCAAATCAACAGTAAAGTGGGAGGACGTAAACGAAAAAAAAAAGCAGAAAAAGCAGGGGAAAATAATGTGATAAAGGGAAGGAGATAAATGAAGAGAGGGAAGGAGAGACCAGGAGACGAGTAGGAGAGAGACAGAGAGGAGGAAAGAGACGAAATAATGATTTAAAATTGGGGTGCGATTTTATTCGACAAAAGCACCATCGAACAGATCGGGAAAGTACACAGGACAGCAGACATGGATGGAGCTCTCTGCGAGTGCGTACATACTTACTAGCTAGGGTGCTTATTCACGGCCACCACACAGAGAGGCGGGGCACCTGGAACAACAAGGGTTTAGTGATGGGCCGAGCTCAAGATGTACTTAGTAACAGGGAAGGGTGGAGCGAGCGGGCGGGCGAGGAAGGCACAAATGATGTAAGAAGGCGGAGTTAAGCAAGTGGGAGGAAGTCGAGGAAGTCGAGGAAGGAGCAAGTGGAGGATGGTGATCCAAGTGCAATGGCAATGGCAAGGCAAGAGAAAGGCAAGGGAAGAGCAAGGGCAAGCAGGAGCAAGGGTGTAAGTTTGCAGGTGTACTGCGTACGTGTAGGCCGTAAGATGATGATAAGGGAAAGAACGACCAAGCTGCCACGAACATGAATATGGTACGAGCGCGCTGGACAACGTACCTGTGGAAGGAGGTGCTTTGCACGTCCGAAATTGAGCTGTAGTTGATGATGTTTATTTGTAATGGCAATAGAGAAGGAAGGGAGCAGTATTAGAGAAGGAAGGGACAAAGGGAAGAAGAGAGGGAGAGAGCACGGGTATTTATATAGGTTAAGGACATGGCAGGAGTTGTGAGGGAAGCAACAGCGATGGACGAGGCCATAAAATCAAAAAGAATGAATACCGACAAGAATAAACCAACATGAATAAACCCATTCTGAACTGCAGAGTGGCAACCAGTTCGCGGCTCTGTGGCAACTGCTGCAATCATCGAGAGCTCGTTTTACTCGCAGAACCTGCTCACTGGTGTTGGAGCTCGCTTCACCCTGCTTTGTCTACTCCGGGCACCTGAGTTGTTGTTTTTTTGGCGGGGCGAGTGCACACCTTTGCGGCATGGGTTGTAAGGGAACTGGAAAAAATCAAGCAGCACCAACGCCGAGTATGATTACAACTGGGCCATGTGGAGAAGTACTTTGCAGTAGTACTCGTACATATCACAAAAGAAGTGAGGGGAAAGCAGTTGCAGCGGGCGTAGAGGCGATGATAGTACTTTATTTTTTTTTCAAGGGTGGGAAGGGGGGGGGGGGGGGAATAAATAGGAATTAAGAAAATAACAATAACAATAAATAAAATAGAAGAAAAAGCAGAAGAAGAAGCAGAAGAAGAAGAAGAAGAAGAAAAAGAAGAAGAAAAAGAAGGAAAAAAAGAAGAAGAAAAGGGCGATAGGCGAGGAAGATGGAATAGAAGACGAAAGAGAGGTCGAGAAGAGAGAAAAAAGAAGACCAGAAGGAAAATAATCAAAATCAAAATCAAAATCAAAATCAAATCAAAATCCTTAATAAACGGCAGGCTTCGGGAATAGGAATGAGCAACAATCGCGGAATGAGAGCAATAGTGTCAGTAGACCCTCAATGAATAAAACACATAGTAGACAAAGAACAAGAGCAAAAACCACAGCAGCAGCAAATCAAAGAAGGAGAAAATTAACATCCACGGCCCGATGGTCAGGTACCAGGGCTACACAAGCAGCACGGAGCCTGCAAGCCGTTCACGGTGCAAAGCCAACGGGGGCTCGCTCCACACTGCCAAGGCTTTTGTCGATCAAAGGGACTCTTGCGCCGAGCGGCGATTGGCGCGTGCAATTAGTGAGGGCCAGACCCTTCTCCTTGGACGGCAGGCAGCAGCTGACGGCAGCGGAGTACCAGGTGTGGGAGTACGAGGTGCGTGAGGGCAGCAGCCACTATCACGGACGGGCAAGTGTTATTGTATGTGCGCATCTGCATCTGTATCTGCATCTGTGGCGTGGATATTTTTAAATGGGGGTTTTATTTTGTTTTTTTTTCGGAGGGGGGAGGGCGGGAGGGGAACAGGCCAGAGGACGGCGGGGACGAGTGTGTACGAGAAAGATAACGGAAAATACGGAGTCATAATATGGGACCAACAGAGAAGGCATAGCCCCATCAAGGTGCAGAGGGACAAAGGAAGGAGGCAGCTGATCATGGGGGCGAGTTGCCCGGCTGGTTGGTGATAACGGGGTGTGATGTGAGTACTTGATGTAATAGAGCGGTAGCTGTAGGTTGTAAATTAGCATGTGAGTGCTGTAAGTGTGCTGTAAATGTGCTGTAAATGTGCTGTAAATGTGCTGTAAATGTGCTGTAAATGTGCTGTAAATGTGCTTTAAGTGTGCTGTAAATGTGCTGTAAGGATGCTGTACGGGTGCTACAAGGGTGCCGTAAGGGCACTATCGTGCTGTACAGACGCCATAACGATAATAAAGATGATAACGGTACTGTAAAAGCGCTATCGTGTTGTACGGAGTAAGTATGCTCAAGAGCGTTAAGCACATTAAAAACAGTATCTCCCCCAGGCTAATACTCGTAAGGGCAACAAAGACATTCATTCCCACAAAAGAAAAACGACCAGCCATGGTACCGGCCATGCACAGATGGCATGTCGCCGGCAAACAATAAAAATCCAGTCCTCGTATGAACAGCAGGGCAAATCCTCCTCGAGAAAGAGCTCGGGACGATGTACGAGTACGAGTACGAGTACTCGTAGAGATATAAAGAAGAAACATGTACTCAAAAGTACCGCCCGGCGTACAACAGGCGGCGGATACCTCGAGGTACATTCCACGCGCCCTGCCGATGTCCAAGCGAACCACACGCAGAACTCCGGCGCCATGCTACGCTGTTACGCTGTCTCTATCTCGCTTCGCCTGGCCAGAATTGCGCAACGCATCCCGGAAGCAACGGCAGCCATCGTGCCATCATGTTTGCAGCCGCGCAGCCCGTGCGGAGCGCAATACGACACTGCAGGCACGTGACTCCACATGCCATACGAAGAGTACGAATGCGTATTACAGATCACTGCCGCACGCGGCAGCGGCAGCGGCAGCGCAGCTCCGCTCACTTTTACATTCCAGCAGAACTCCCACCCGGTTGCAGAGCTGCCAGGCCAGGCCCGTCCATGGCCTACGAGTAGGCGATCCCTTTCCGTCGTATTTTTTTTGTCTCTCTCTATCCTCGCCTTTTCCTTCAACACTTGAACTTTTTGTTGCTTGTTGTTGTGTTTAAAAATCAAGGCTGATGACTCAGCAGAGCAGAGGCGTTGTCGTGTCCTCGCTGGGCGTTCTATCGGTGACACGTGATATGCCAGTTGCCAATGCCTACAATCCGACGCAGTACTCGTGCTCCGTGCTCCGTGCTCGTAAGCTTTTAAGCTTTAAGCTTGACGTTGCATATCAATGCATGTATGGATGAAAGCTCTGGCCCGAGACAATGAGTCCCATGCTCTACGAGTACAAGTACTCGTACTAAGCCACCGGGCACTTTGCCCCATCACCAGTTGGGCCTTTTGCAGCCTTCCGGCGCCCCTTCTACGACAAAGAGTACTACGAGTACTCCTCCTCCGTACAAACACCGAGAGCATCGTTTCGCCAATGCTCCCTCCGAACAACCTTGGTCGGCCATCCCCACTTTCGGCGTAGCCCTACAAGTCTGCTTACGTCAAATAGAACCGATCGAGGAATTGCGCTGCGATCGAAAAACGGATAGGCGGGGTTCCTCAACATCGTGTACTCGTACCCTGTTGGGTTTTTTTCTTCTTTTTTTCTTCTTCTTCTTGCTCCCATGTTCTTCTTTTCTCGGCA
Organism: Ophiostoma ips; assembly: GCA_019925475.1. NCBI lineage: Eukaryota > Fungi > Ascomycota > Sordariomycetes > Ophiostomatales > Ophiostomataceae > Ophiostoma > Ophiostoma ips. Next base: position 26,929 of record JADHKN010000036.1, on the reverse strand, counting down.
CATCTTCTCGTCGTAATCAGAACTCGTCTTTCCTGGCCCACCACCCACGATCTTCCACGGATCACTCCCCTGTTTTCCCTATTTCCCTGTTTTCTTGTTTTCTTGATTTCAGGCCTGGCTGCCCATCGACCACGATGCCTATGAGTATGAGTACGAGTACCTACGGAGTGCTCGTACGTTGTAGTCTGGCCTCCGATGCGACCATACTCTCCGTGTCGGCCATGGCATCGCCTGTTGCTAGCCTTTGGATCTTCGATGCGGCCGGCTGCGCCAGCAGCAGACCCACATCCAAGCACAGTACTCCTTGTATGCCGTACGGAGTACTTGCACGGAGTATGAGTACGATATGTACTTGTTTAAGCCGGCTTACATAACACATCCGTTTCTTGCAACGGCCCAACAGCACCGCCGCTCCATGACGTACTGAGTAATACGAGTATGCTGCGAAAGACCAATCATGGGAAAAGTCAAGCAAGATCGGATTGTCCGAATCCCATTCTGTCACCCACACGTGTCTGGCCGCTATGACGGGCTGACACAACTCCGTACGGTCTTTGTAGGTGCTTTGCACGGTAAAGGTAGAGTCCCATTGTCCCGCACTCCGTACGGAGTAGAGCGTCTTTCCCAGTTGCTGTGTACAGTAAGCAAGACTGCCTGCTCTCCTCTCACTACCTGCTTGCTGCCTTGCGAGTCCATCCTGTCCTTGCCGTCCCAAAACGCCGTGCTTCTAATAAACATACAATGTGCGGGAATGATACGAGTATTGCCAAGACGCGTTCCTCAGTTTTTTGTTGCGCCCGTGTCCACCCGTTTTGCCGGTGGCAGCGCGGGTTTCTTGAACGTTCCGTTGGTGGTATTGCTGCTGCCGTTGCCGCCCTGGCCACCGCCCACCTGAGTAAAAGTGCCGCCCTTAAAGTAGCGGTCCTCCTCGGCCTTCCTCTTGCGGCTCATCTCGGCCCGCACGCTGGGGTCGACCAGCTCCAGGCCCTGCACAGGCGTAAACGCCAGCGTCGACATCGTGCCGCCCTGTCCCACCGTCGTGCCGACGCCCGACGCCCGCAGGCCCCTGCCGTGCAGGTCCAGACCGCCCGCTGCTGGGCCAACACCACCGCGCAGGGACGACGCCGCACCGCCGGCGGCCACCGTCGCGATGCCGCCCCAGCCCTTGTTCTTGGCGCTGAGCTTCGCCCGCGTCCGGTTGTCGATCTGGAGCGCGCGTACCCGCCCGTCGCCGGCGGCACCGATCATGCCCAGGCCCTCGGTCTCGTCGCCGTAGCCCACCTCCTTCTCCTCCTGGCCAAAGGCCATGCGGTTCTGCGCCTTGCGCAGGTCCGTCATGGCCGTGGCCGCCTTGGCCTGCCGCGCGCGCCGGCCACCCCGCTTCCGGGACGGCTTGTCGTCCGGCGCCGGCAGCGCCTTGGCGCCCTTGCTCAGCGGCTTCTCCTGCAGCTTGTCCAGCCGTTCCAGACACTGCTCCTTCATCTCCTCGCCCGAGCTTCCATCGGGCGCGGAGTGGATGCGGTCGACGCGCGCGGCCAGCACCACCTTGGCCGACACGATGCGCATGGCCTGCTTCTTGAGGTCGGTCGGGATCGTGCGGATAATGGGCGACTGGTACAGGTACCCTTGTTGGCGAGACGTCACATTGGTCGCCAGCGCACTCACATTGCCGCCCTTCTTGGACCCCCAGGCCGCCAGGTTGCAGGCGGGCGTCTTGGAGAGCCCCGTCAGGCCCCCGGCCGTGTTGAGCAGCTGGGCGGCGGTCAAGGAGCCGATCAAGGCGGTCAGGTTGGGTGCGAAGATAGACATGCGTGATTGCACGTACTCGGTCAGCGTCTTCTTGGCCTCGTCCAGCTTGACAATCGTCTCGCAGGCCGCGACCACGCTGTCCAGCTCGCTCTGCGGCATGGCCTGGCCCTTGGACGTGATTGCACTTGTCGTCACAATCATCAACGTGGGCTTGTCGAGCACCGCGTCCAGGGACACGCCCAGGGGGTTGTCTGTCGACCGCGGCATCTTGCGCATCGTCTCCGAGTCAAGAGGGCCGTTGCCCAGGACGGCCGCCGTCTTGGCATACTCGAGGGGGTTTGTGACGAGCGTCTCCAGCTCGGGGAACCGCACCGAGTAGTGGTCCCGGATCCATTTGTGCACAACCACCACCTCGTTGTCGATCGATGTCGAGAGGCTGTTGGCCTGCGTCAACAGGTGGTATTCGGGGTGCTCTTCCACATTACCGACGTGTTCATTTCGCGTCTCGGCTGGTTGGGTTTGATAGAATTTGATTTTCTGTGTAGGGGTTCCGTTTGTACATGTCAGGGTGTCTGTTCCTCCGGGAAGAGGGAAGGGGGATAAAAACGGCGGGCTGCGACTTACCTCGAGAACGGATTCAAGTGTCTTGACAAGATTTATCGCTGACCGTATGCCGGATGGCTTCTCTGTTCGACTGTCTTGCGCCCCAGCGTCGCCAGGCTGATCTGTGTCTTTCATGTCTTCGTCTTTCTCATCGTCGGAGCTCAAGAGGTCGTCCATTGCGGTGTCGCCCGCTGCGAATCCCATGAGGGCTGCGGTATCATCGCCGCCATCGTCCTCTGCGGCGTCGACATTCTCAGAATCCGAGTCTTCAAAGTCCTGAAGCAGCTCATCGGCAAGAGTCGACATTGCAAGAGCGAGGGCGTTTCGGGGAGGGGGACGGGGGCGGCTGGCAGACGAGGATGTTGTACGCAAAAAAAGTCGTGTAGGGAATGCGCTCGGGAAGCAAAAGATTACACGATGGAGATGAGGCCAAACGCGACTGGGCAAAGTTAGGCGACGCTGATCGCGATATGCAGCGGCAAAAGTCAGGTAGCGTGTGCACGTGACCGGGACCCATTCATTTAGCGCATGTGGGTCTGCGGCGGCACCCTGAACAGGTATTTAGTGTACATGGGTGCACGCTGTTTCGCTTCGCATCGCGACAACAGTTAACCTACGTAAACAAGGCGAAAAAAAAATATGGAATCCCGTGGTCCACCTCGTGTCAAGAACAAGGCCGCTGCGCCTGTGCAGGTTTGTGAATGCTCTCCCCCTCCCCCCTCCTTCATCCGAACCTGAACGTTGACTGACCCAGTGTTGTCTGGAATATAGATATCGGCCGAGCAGCTGCTGCGCGAAGCAGTCGATCGTCAGGAACTACCGCTGCAGGCGCCCACTGCACGCTTCAGCGATCTCGAAGAGCTTCACGAATTCCAGGGCCGGAAACGACGCGAATACGAAGACTATGTGCGGCGGCAGAGAACCAGCCTGAAGCCATGGGCGCAGTACGCGCAGTTTGAGCTGGAGCAGAAGGAGCTGGCACGGGCGCGGTCTGTGTTTGAGCGGGCGCTGGATGTGCTGCCCAACAGCGTTCCTTTGTGGATCAAGTGTGAGTGTGCGGTGTGCGGTGTGCGGTGTGCGGTGTGCGGTTTGGCGCAGGATGCAGAAGACAGAAGACAGAAGACACATACTGACCAGTCGACGGCAGATATCGAGGCCGAAATCAAGAATCGCAACATTGCCCATGCTCGGAATCTGCTGGACAGGGCGGTCACCCACCTGCCACGGGTCGACAAGCTGTGGTACAAATACTTATATGTGTAAGTTGAGAGGCCAAGGCGGCATCAGCGCATGGCAGAGAGTCAAGTCTTTTTTTTCATATATACTGACCCCCCCCCAGTGAGGAGATGCTTGGCAATGTGGCAGGAACTAGACAAATCTTTGACCGGTGGCTCAAATGGGAGCCCGCAGAAGAGGTTTGGAACGCATACATCCGCCTCGAGAAGCGATACAACGAGTACGAGCGCGCGCGCGACATCTTCCGGTCATACACGGTGGTGCACCCCTATCCGCGAACGTGGATCAAGTGGGCCAAGTTTGAAGAAGAGGTGGGCACGAGCGACCGGGTGCGCGAGGTGTTCCAGACGGCCGTGGAGTCGCTGGGGGATGAGTACGTGGACGAGCGGCTGTTTATCAGCTACGCGCGGTTTGAGGCGAAGCTCAACGAGTACGAGCGCGCGCGGGCCATCTACAAGTTTGGGCTGGACAACCTGCCGCGGGCGCGGTCCATGCTGCTGCACAAGGAGTACACGACGTTTGAGAAGCAGTTTGGCGACCGCGCGGGCATCGAGGACGTGGTGGTGTCGAAGCGGCGGCGGCAGTACGAGGAGCAGGTCAAGGCGAACCCCAAGAACTACGACGCGTGGTTCGACTGGGCACGGCTGGAGGAGACCACGGGCGACCACGACCGCATCCGGGACGTGTACGAGCAGGCGGTGGCGCAGGTGCCGCCGGCGCCGGAGAAGCGGCTGTGGCGGCGGTACATTTTCCTGTGGATCTTCTACGCGCTATGGGAGGAGGTGGACGCGAAGAACGCGGCGCGGGCGCGGCAGGTGTACGACACGTGCCTGGGGCTGGTGCCGCACAAGAAGTTTACCTTTGCCAAGGTGTGGCTGCAAAAGGCGTACTTTGAGATCCGGCAGGGCGAGCTGACGGCGGCGCGTAAGACGCTGGGGCGGGCCATTGGCATGTGCCCCAAGGACCGGCTGTTCAAGGGCTACATTGAGCTGGAGAAGAAGCTGTACGAGTTCCAGCGCTGCCGCACGCTGTACGAGAAGCACATTCTGTACAACGCGGCCAACTGCAGCACGTGGATCGAGTGGGCCGAGCTGGAGCGCGGCCTGGACGACGTGGACCGCGCGCGGGCCATTTTTGAGATGGGCGTCGGCCAGCCGGTGCTGGACATGCCCGAGGTGCTGTGGAAGGCGTACATTGACTTTGAGGAGGAGGAGGGCGAGTACGAGCGCACGCGGGCGCTGTACGAGCGGCTGCTGGCCAAGGCCGACCACCCCAAGGTGTGGATTAGTTATGCTTTGTTTGAGGCGCAGCCGGATGGTGACGGCGATGGTGACGGCGATGGTGATGGCGATGGTGACGGCGATGGTGACGCTGACGGCAACGCCGACGCCATCGCCATCGCTCACGCATTGGCGCGCGCGCGCAAGGTCTTTGAGCGGGCGACGGCCAACTTCCGCGACAAGGACCTCAAGACGGAGTGCGTGTCGCTGCTCAATGGCTGGCTGGCGTTTGAGCGCGAAAACGGCACGCCCGACGACGTGGCCAAGGTCCAGAAGCAGATGCCGCGCAGAACCAAGAAGAAGCGGCGCCTGGACGACGGTAGCTGGGAGGAGTACGACGACTATGTGTTCCCGGCCGACGACCGGCAGGCCAAGAGCCAGATGGACCTGCTGGCCATTGCGCAGGCGTGGAAGAAGACGGGCGGGACTGTGGCGGGAGGGGGGGGCGGTGCTGCACGGTAGTGGGAACTGGCTAATGCACTGCTACGCTCGGCGTCCATCGTCTGCAGGTGTTGCGCGGCCCTGTCCGGGGGCACCGGAGGCACCGGAGGCACCGGAGGCACCGGAACAGTCGGGCGTCGTCGTGCCGGCCTTTCCGTTCCGGTTCTTCCGTGCCCAGTCGGTCCTTCGGGTTTGCCGTGTACGAGTACTCTGGCCCCAGTACGGCAGGAGCGGTGGGGGATGGTTAGATATGTAAATAGTCGACAGACAAAGAGATTGCCAAGATAGGGAGCGGAGCAAATCAGACGGACCCGGAGGCCGAGACACTTTGGGGCCGGGCATATAACAACAGCAAAACTCGTGGAACGATAAGGTACTCGTAGAACAGATAGTTGAGATACAGACAAAGTCGTCGGAACGACTACAGATGGTGTGGTTCTTGACCTTGACATAGACAAGAAAACAAAATGGAAAAACAGGATAAAACCTGTTCGAATAGGCCGGCCTGGCCTTATCTGGAACTCCGATGTGACCGGCGGAAGGTGGGGGTGTATGGCTATGTGGGGGCCGGACTGACTCCGGGGCCGGTCTAGCGGCGGCGATGCTTATCTAGGGCACAGAGAATCAGTGACATTGCCTCGTCTATCAAGGAGAAAATGAAAAATATAATGTGGCGTGAGAGGAGGAGGGTAGGAGGAGAGAGAAGAGAGAAGAAAGAAGAGAGAAGAAAGAAAAAAGAAAAAAGAAAAAAGAAAAAAAAGCTCAGTACCCAGACTCCCTACTCGGTACCCGGTCCTCAATGCTGGCCACTGGAGCGGGAAGAGCGGGGTAGGTGTGCCCGTACCCCTCGCTGCGGTCGTCGGTCCCCGTCTCCCCCGTCTCCCCCGTCTCCCCCGTCTCCCCCGTCTCCCCCGTCTCCCCCGTCTCCCCCGACCGCGCCAACCGCGCCAACCGCGCCTCGCGCTGACGCGCAAGACGCCGCTCGTGCCGCCGCACCCTCTCCTCGTGCCACTCCTTCCTCTTCAGGCCGACCTCGCGGGCCTCCTTCACCTCGGACACGGCGCCCTTGATGCCCAGCGCGGCAATGCCGACAGACGCCACGTCCTGCAGCAGAGCTTTCTGCTTGAGCTTCTTGGCCTCGCCGGGAGAGAGCTTTCCCTCCCGCACGGCCTTTTGGCGCGCCTGCCTCTTCTCCATGCTCTGATACACGCTGTGTGCTGCGTGGATGGTTGCCACCGCAGCCAGGCCAGTGGTGATGAGTTGCTTACCTTTGAGTTTCCTCTCTTTCTTTTCGTCCTCCGACGTGCTGCCCAGGTCCGAGTCGGAGCTGTAGTGGCCCGCTCCACCTTTGCCGCGGTCCCGCCGCCCGCTGGAGCGCTCTCGGTCGCCGCCCCGGGTGCGACTAGGGTCGCGGCTGCGACTGTAGTCGCGGTCGCGGTCGCGGGAACGGTCCCGTTCGCGGCGGTAGTCCCGGTCACGGTCACGGCTGCCGGTTGAGTCGCGGTGGCGGCGCTGGCGTGACGAGCTCGACTTGTAGCCCGCAGCCGGCTTGCGGTCGCGGTCGGAAGCCTCCGTATCGCTGCCCAGACCGACCTTGGCAAGGCCGCGACGCGCCGCGTCAACAACACTGCGACTGCGGCTTCGGCGCGAACGATCCGGCGACCGTGTGCGGCTGTCATACGAGTCGGCGCTTCGGCGCCGGCGTGACCTGGAGCGCTCGTGGTTGTCGGCAAGCTTCTTGGCCCCCAGGGCCCCCAAGCCGGCGGTTGCTAGAGCAGCCAGGCCGCTGACACCGCTGCTGCCACCGCCACCGCCACCGCCACCGCCACCGCCGCCGCCGCGGCCGCTGCCGCCGCTTCTTGAGCGCGCGCGCGATCGAGACCGGCTGCGCCCGGTGCGTTTGTCCTCCTCAATGTCCTTTCGCGATCCGTTCACAATGCGGTTGCCGAGCAGGCCTCCAAGGACAGACTCGGCAATGCCGAGCTTGCTGTGCTTCTCATCGTGAGCGGCGTCGAGCGTGGCAGCACCGGCAGCAGCGGTGAGCACGCGCTTTGCCTTTTCGCCCTTCCAGCTGCCAGGCTCCTTTGCGACGCGAAATGCCTCGGTGGCCCCCGCAATCAGCGATGCCATGGCGGCCTTTTGTACCTTGCTGGCCGTGCTGGCGCCTCTGCTAGCCGAGCGTGAGCGTGAGCGAGAGCGTGTGCGAGAGCGTGTGCGAGAGCGGGACCGACTATCGCCGCGGCGACTGCGCGAGTCCGACGACCGCTTGTCCTTGTCGTCGCCGCCGCCGCCGCCGCCGCTGCTCCGAAAAGCGCTGACGGCACTGCCCAGGCCGGCGGCGGCAAGGGCACTCTCGAGAAACTTCATGTGGCCCTTTTTGCTGCGCTGGTCGCGATCGCTGTCTTCATCGCTATCATACGAATAGGCCCCGCGGCCCTTGTGGGCGACGAGGGTTTTCTTGGCCTCCTTGGCCGAGTGCTTGCTGTAGAGCTCAGCGCCCTGATAGGCGGCAAAGGCGCCGGCAGCACCGAGGGCTGCCGAGCTCAGGGCATTGCGATGCACCGAGTGGCCTTCCTTGCTGGCCTCGCGGCGGTCAAAGAGCTCCTTGCCGCCGACGGCGAGGGCGCCGCCGATGACAGCGGCCATGATCTTGTCCTGGTTGCTGAGCATGCGGCGACGCTTCTTGTCGTCGTCGTTGTCGTCGTAGTAGGCCGTGCCCCGGTAGGCCGCTCTGGACTCGTAGCGGTCCACGGCACGGTCCCGGCCGGCGCGCGCGTAACGATCATCGTCGTAGTCGTAGTCACGATAGACATCCCGCGAGTATGTGGGCGGGGGGAAGTCACGGCGGATCTCCTCGACACTGTAGTCGCTGTCGTCGCGGGACCGCGGGACCAGGTCGCGCGAGGCCGGGTGTGTCTTGGCGTAGGCATCGCGGGACTCGGCATAGCGCGGATCGCGCTGGTAGCGACGCTCATCGTTGTACCGGCCGCCGTCGTCGTAGTTGTCGTACGACGAAGACATGGCGAACGTTTAGCCGAGAGAAAGAAGATGAGATGGATAAAAGTATGTCGTGGCGGGAGTCAAGAGCGGATAGAAGATGAAAGTACGGAGTACTGTAGAGACGTAGAGTAGAGACGTACGAGTAGAGTAGAGGCGTGATAATACGAGTAGTGGATGCAGTGCCGGAAGTAGTAAGCAATACGTTACAGAAGGCGAGAGCGGGGTTGGGAGAGGGGCAGAGGGGCCGTGTTAATATGTACGGAGTATTACGAGCCTGTGTTGGGCAGGGGAGCAGGGAAGCAGGGGAGCAGCATGGAAGGAGCGAGGGCTCCAACGCACAGTAACGCGCACTTGGCAGGTGGCTGCATGACTGCATGCATGTGACAGTGCATGCAACAGTGTGGAAGACGAGCAGGGGTCACGGTACTTGCAGGGGGAGGGACCAAGTACGGAGTACTTGTAAAGCTATGGAGTACGGAGTACGAGTACTTGCAGGCAACATTTGTCGTATTGTTAGAATGTCGCGATGACTGCGATTATTCCAGTGCCGTCTGGTTTATTCATACGAGTATAAGAGTATTTATACCCGCACTTGTAAACGGTAGCTGGCTCGGAGAACAAAGAAACAGACGCGGACGGGCACGCGGACGGGCACAACGGACCGCCTAGGCGACTAGGCTTGTTAGGCGGCCGTTACAAGTATGAGTACAAGTATGAGTACTCGTACGCACGCGGGAGGATGGCTGCAGAGGCATGACGCAGCGCAGGCGAGTTGACACCGGCGCACAGGCAATGCTGGCACCGGTTACAGCGGCGGCATAGCCTGGGACACAGCCTAGGACACTGGGATACAATGAGATACGAGCACATCCTGAGATACGTCGTGGTGGTCATAATGACGACAGACGTGCGCAATGTTGGGCAGCAGCTGCGGTGGCAGTGTGGCGTACGAGTACTCGTAATACGAGTGATTGAGAGTACCGTAGTGGGGCACTCCACTGTTGCCGACATATGACGTAATGGCCCGTCCTGGCGCCGACACACCGGCCCTTGCTCCGGTCCGTCATCACCACCACCCTGTTGTCCTCCTCCAACACGGCCGATGGCGACACGCGGGCCGGCTGCAACGGTCTATTTTTCTTTTGCTACTCTCCTCTCTCTTCTCTCTCTGTCTTGGGCCATCCACGTATAACCTGTATTGTAATACTGCCGACTCTTCATACTCCGTATATCCCCTACTACGAGTACGAGTAGCCCATACGTTGCACTGTGCTCACACCATCCTGTGCTGCATGCTGCGTGCTGTGTGCTGCGTGCTGCGTGCTGTTTGTGTCTTCGGCTCGTCGTGGCAGCATCTTGCAGCGTCTTCCCCTCCGTTGCACCACGCTGGCAACCGACCCCCTTGCACAACACTGCACAGACGGGTCGTGTGTGTGTCTCCTCCTGTTTTATATCGCTGTCACCCTGTCACCCTCTTGTGGCCTGTCCCTGCCTCCTCCCCTTTGGCTGATGGCTGCATGTCGTGGCATCTCCCTCGTCTCGCATCCTGGCACACACAATCCCTCTCGCTTCGACACTCTCCTGTCCTCTGTGTCCTCTGTGTTTTTGTGTTCTTTGTGTTTTGTGTCCTCTGTAACAACTCTGTCCTCTGTTTACAGCTCTCTGTGTACCGTTCTCTGTGTGCCATTCTCTATGCACCCGCTGGTCTTTTAGAACAACCATGGCTCCCGGAAGTGTATATAACATGCGCCGGCTGAACTTCCCCCCCCTCCCCTTCTCCCGTTCACCATTCCCCCTCGCGTCTCCCGTCTCTCTCCATCCCATCACATCTTATCGTCCATCCTTGGTCCGCATCTGACCCGCCTCCCCCCATCCCCCCCATCCCCCCTCACCCCCTTACTCCCCTTCGCAATGCTTCTCCGTCACCTCCCGCCCGTGCTCCTTTTTGCTGCCGCTGCTCGCGCATCGTCACCCGCGCCCCAGGACAGCCTCGGCATCTGGGACGAGGCCCAGTCTCTCGTCTCAGCTTACGTGCCCACGTCCGTCTATAGCCAGCTCACCGCTTCTGTTGCATCGGCCGCCGCTGCCGCGTCCGTCACCGGCGACCCGGCCTCCCTTCTCCTGTCTGCCCTCATCGCCACATCGCAGCCCGCCTGGTTCTCCTCGGCAGTGCCACCCTACTTCACCAGCAACATCGGTGCCCTGGAGTCCGCCGTCGCAACCCTGCGCGACGGTGCCACGGCGCTGCCCACCTCCGTCTCCTTCAGCGAGACCACCATCGTCACCAAGACCACCAACAGCCTCGGCAGCACCATCACCACGAGCTTTACCTCCAGTGTGCCCAAGACAGCCTCCACCTCGACCAATGCCGCGGCGCCCACTGCTGTAGACCAGCACCGCGCCGGCCTGGGCGCTGCAGCGCTGGCTGTCGGCCTGGCTGCCTTGCTGTGATATACAGCCCAATAACTCTCCGCGTGCATCTTGCATCCTCTGGACCTCTTGTTTTTATGACTTACTGTATTTGAGCCACGTTGGGCTGAGCCTTTTCTGGGGCTGTAATGGAGATGATGATGAAAAGGAGTGGCGCCTTCAATGGTTCGTGAGGACAGCAAGCAGGCATGGCCCGGGCATCATGACTCGTGTTATCAGAATAGCTAATAAATTACTTTTGATTTCTTTTTGCTGACTCCCTGAAATTCAACTCAGAGCGAGTAACTCTGTGGGGGAAAAGAGAGAAAAAGAGTGAAAGAGAGAAAAAGAGAAAGAAAAACCGCAGATGAACGTTGACATGCATTTAGCCACTTTACCCCAGGGAGACGAAACAAGCTTGGTAAAAATAAAGATGAGAAGAAAAAAAGACGTCCTGTATAACGACAAAACAGAGAGCATGCCCCGACGGCTGGCTCCAAACACATAAAAGACAAAGACTGAGCAGAAATGCATCAGTGATCGAGTCCCCCCTCCTTTCCCGCGGGCTTGGCACAGCCATGTGCTCGAGCAAAAGCCCCAGCCTCTTTGCTACCTGTAGGGGGAGGGGGAAGGGGGAGGGGGGGTGGTAAAAACAGGACACGGGAGTGAAGAGGCTTTGTGTAAAAATCAAATGATGAAGAAAAAGCGAGTATAACATAACAATGCGTTGTCCGATGTCATCATCGTCATCCGTTAAAAAGAACAGTGCTTCATGGAGAACGAAACAAAGTAGAGAAAAAGAAACGAGAAAAAACAATCGAGAACATGGAGAAGATAGAAGAGAAAAACAGCCGCCGAGTGCATCTATGCAACCCTGGCTCGAAGCATTAAACAACAAAACGATTAGTGTTTCCTCGGCCTTGATTCTTTCAACAGCATGGACCGTCGAGGACCGCAGAACCAGCCGTGCTCGCACGCGGCCGGGTGGCGCTCTTTTTGTCGCACAGCCCAACCAAGCATGACTGGCACGAGCACAAAGGCCAAGGCCAAAGTGGCCGAAACGACACAAAAGCCGGGCGTGCTAGGCGAGCACTGCCCAAGTCCAGTCGGTGGCGCTGTCTGCAATCGTTGCACTTTCTTCTCTGTCTCAGAGCCCATCACTCTTGCCGTCGCCGTGATCGGCTAAACGCCCGGCTGTGGGCAGAATGAAAGGCAGAACAACACAGCCGCCCCAACCACACATGCTCCTCCAGACAAACCTCGTTTAGTCCCGAGATTCGCCGTTGGCAGTGGCCTTGGATTTCGCCAGATCAAGCAGCTTTCTCGCCTCGGCGTGGTGGGGGACAAAGACAGCCGGGTAGGGGCGTGCACTGTTGGAGCTGAACAGCACCTGGTCGTAGTATTGGATCAGGCATTTCAGCCCAAAATCGAGCGGAGCCGGCCGGCGCGCGTCCTCCAGCGCCAGAGACCGGAAGTCTTCGTACATCCGCACATTGAACTTGTCTGGCAGACAATGGGACCAGAACCGGTACAGCTGCACCATGGCGTCGGGCGTTTCACGTGCCGTTGCCGAGGCTCGCTGCTGGAGCGCCTTGGTTCGGAGCTCTGGGTAGGGCGCCTCGCCGGCTGGCGCGTTGCCGTCTTGAAGTGGCCCCTTTGCCGCAGTCGTTTCCTTGGCGATGCCATTGGTCGAGCTGTACATGTACGACGCAACAGTCAGTCAAGCTGTATCCACACCGAGGACGAAGAAGAACATCAAGAGGAGAAAGGACAAGCGACTCCATTGATGCTTTATGCGTGTGCATTTCAAACATACCTAGACCCGTTCTGCTGTGACTGGCCACTGTGCCGCGCCGCGTCGGTTGCTGACACGTCCGTGGACGACGCCGACGCCGACGCTTTGTCGAGGTCGGGTCGGACAAGAACCACCAGCTTTTCCACCTGCTCATCCGGGTATGTCTGGTAGTCCTCCAGCGTCATTGGCGCGCCACCGCCACGTCCGGACCCTCCCGGGGAGAAGTCGGGCACAGAAGCCGACAGCTGACTGTCGGCGGCTCGGTGTGGCCTACCGTTCAGCTCGCTGCCACTGCCACTGGCTTGCGCCGCATAATCGCCATAACTGCCGTGGACCGCACTGTACAAGGCCTCCTGCCCGGCGACAGGGTATGCGGGTTGCGCGTACACGGCCGGTTGCATGGACGGATAGCCGCTGGCCATCATGGTGGGCGCATAGTGCTGGTGTGCCCGGCTGTGGGCAGAGCGGAAGAAAACCGTCCGCAGGTCGGGGCCCGGCTTGCGAGCGTCTTCGTCTCGCTCGTCGGGCGGAAGAACAAAGTTGCCCCAGAGCAAACGGGACCGGATCCATTCGTTTTGCTCATGGTCAACAACATAGTCGAGGTTCTCTGACTGCTCACAGGCCGCACGCACGAAATCAATCGACGGGGCAAGATCCAACATGCGCTTGAACTTGGCAATGGTGGACAGAGGAACAAATCCCTGGTCATTCATCTTCTTGCGCAAGAAGAAATCCTTGCAGAGGTTGTCCAAGGAAAAGTAGTATTCGACTTGGACAGTCAATCCGTGGAGAATCTCAGGGTCCATGTAGGGGTTGTAGGAAGGATACGCATACTGCGGTGGCTGGTACTCGACTGGCGACACATTTGCGCCATGGGAACCGTGCATGAACATTCGGTGGTTGCTGTGCTGGGGGGGACGGCCACCGTAGTTAACCGGCGGCTGCGAGGCTGCTTGGGGACGGGCCGATGCCCTGCCGCTGGGCCGGGCGACTCCGTTAGAGACCCCATATGGAAACTGCTGCGACGTGGGCAGTGGCTGGGATGGCGGGTGGAAGGGGGCAGCAGTGGGTGGGAGGGAGCTGCTGGCGCTGTGAGAGGCACCCGGCCCCATTCTTTGCCCGTTTGCTTGGTAGGAGTGGCCCATATGCTGGTTCTGAGCAGGCCCGCCACCACGGCCACCACGGAACCCGCCCCGGCCGGGGCGGTTGTGCGGATGATGCTCTTTATGCTCCTGGGGCGTGAACTCCTTGCCAAACGAAGGGTGGTGGCTGCCACTTTTCGACGCAAGATGAGCGCGACGTTCGTGTGGGTGGTGGGTGTTCTGGTGAGACGGCCCGTTGGGATCGCCGTTGGCGCTTGTTCCTGGTGTAGCCTTGGACCCATGTTCGGCGTTGCCAGTGCCCTGCATAGCAATCTCCTTTGGCTTATCGGGAAGGGATGCCGACAGAGGCTTCCGTGGTTCGCGGGATGGGCCACGAGCCATGTCCACGGAGGAGCGCTTGTGGGGGACAAATGGTTGGGCCGACGGGCGGTTGGGCAGCGAAGAAGAACTCGTTTCCCTCGTGGCATCACGTGCCTCCGAGTCCTGTTTGTTGTCGGCGGCCGACAGAGACCCCGGGGTCGCCTTGTCAGCAGCCGCTGCGTTGTTGCCAGTATTGTGGCCGTTGTTGTTGTTGTTGTTGTTGCTGTTGCTGCTGCTGCTGTTGTGTGACAGTGGGTCACGTGCGCCACGGGCACCCGACTTCGGCTTGGGGCCTCGCGCACTGGGAATGGGAGTCTGGAAGTTCACAGTCGGGACAAATGGCATATGGACCCAGCCCTTTTTACGAGACTTCAGCGACCCCGTTTCATCCGGGGTTTCCTTGTGCACCGCCTCCGGCTTGTCCGTTGCAACCTTGGCCTTGACATCGTCCGGCACGATGGAGGATTCGGGAGTGGGCCAGGATGTAGCGTCATTGACCGATGGCAGGGCATCGCGGAGAGGCGCGGGCTGTCTGTCGTCTTTCTCGGTTGATCGGGCCCCACGAGGTCCGTTCCGACGCGACGGATCGGCTCCCGACCGGGCGCCGTTGTCGGTAGGCCGTCGGTTGCCCGGCTTCCCGCTGCTGGCGGCGGTGCCACTGGCGTCAGTCGTGTCGGTCAGAGTGGCAGTTTTCTTGCCGTCCTTGCCCTTTGTGCCATTGCTCGACGGTGGTGCAGCCGCTGCCGAGCGTGGTATTGTTCCTGTTGTTGTGGCGGTCTTGGCTGAAGAAACTGCGGGTTGGGCCTGCTTCGCTTTCGCGGCATGCTCCAGCATCCGCTGACTCCAGATGTTCACCGCTGGGACCGGTGCAGGGGCCAGCTCGACTTTGGGGGTCTCCACCTCGGGTTCATTGTCGGTATCTGCGGCCGGAGAACCCTGCGCAGCGGTGTCTTTGTCGGTAGATTTTGCGACGGCCGGCTTGGCTTTGCGGCTTCCTTTCCTTGGCACCTCGTCGGATGGTGGTGAGCGCGTACCTGGGGTCGAGATGCGGCTGGGCTTCTCGGCATGTGCTGCATCATCGAGAGAAAAGCTGGATGACGACTCGGCCGTGGTACCGATCAGCGTTGACGATGCGGCAGGGGAGGGGGGCAGCTCGGCGGCAAGTTTCCCGGGGCCTGGCGAGCTGTCGTTGGCCGACGCCTTGGCAAAGGTTTTGACCGAGTCGGCTGACAAGGCAGAAGTGTTCAAAGGTGCAGAAGACGAGACGTCGCCATCCTTGTCTTGCAAAGCGGCACTAGCAGGTACTTTTGGTGTTGTAGGAGCAGCCGCTGCGGGAGTTGGCTGGCCGCGCGCAGCCTGAGCATATGAAAAGCCGGACGCCGACATGGCTGCGGGCTGTTGATTGGGAGGGGGAGAGGGGGGGGGGGTTGGCGGAGTGCGGCAGAGTATTGTAAGCAAGATGGTTGTCAATACAAAATGAGTGCGTTGACACGCTCCAGACACAACGTGTGGGCTATGGCCCTCTGGCCGTTGTCGTTGTGCTGCCTGCAGGGGGGGGGGGGGGGGATAAGGAAAGGCGAGTGTTCGGGAGAATGGGAGGTGCAGTGCTCGGCAAAGGTGGGATGGTCGAAAATTGGTGGGTTTGGTAGAAGAGGTGGTGTCGTGAGTGGCAGAGGCCTATGGAAACGGATGCAGAAGAAGCTACTTAGGTCCGTGTCGGCTGTGAGAGGTGACAAGAGGTTAGCTGCGAATTGCAGACGGTGGCGTAGCTGCGCGAGCACCTTTTCCAGTTGGGCATGTACGGAGAACTCGATAGTCTGGATGCTTACCTTTTTTTGCTGGGCCGGTGGATTTGGCGGACGGGTATGTACGGAGTACTCCGTACAAACGGACAGCACGGGCACAAAGACTTGTTTGCGACTGCGGAGGAGAGGGGGAGGGGGCGACGGAGGCTCGGGGTCGACGGCAGCGCAAGACGACAGGAGAGATGAGGATCGTCGGCGGTCTGAAGCCAAGAAAGGTGTATCGTATCTTCTTTGGCCGAGCAATGGTATGTGAAAGGGCGAGCGTCGAGCTGCTTTCGAGGAGCGTAAACAGAGCGCGCAGCAGTTAAGGTTATCCGAAATGTTGGCCTTGTCCGACAGGATGACTGCTTGTAATGGAAGCAGGGAGCGTGAGGGCGAATGAAGGCAAGTAGAAGAAGAGGAGGAAGATGATGATAGAGAAGAAGAAGAAAAATAAAAATAAAAAGAAGAAAAGAAAAGGAAGAAAAGGAAGAAAAGGAAGAAAAAGAGGAAAAAGAAGAAAAAGGACAAGAGAAGAAAAAGAATATCAGGAAAGGACAAGAGGCAGAAAAGGAATTGCAAGATGGAGCACTTTTTGGAGCAGAAAACTTTTGTTAGTGGCAGAGCCGAATGGGAGAGAGAGATTCCGAAATCGAGTGACAAAGGAAAAAGGCGAAGATGCGAAGATGGAAAGCCGTTGAAGACGACGATGACAACGACGATGACACCGACGACGGGAGGAGAGGAGGAGGGGGGGAGGAACGGCAGCACAATGTTGGTGGCAGGCAGCAGAAAAGAGACCAGCGAGGCGGGAGCAGAGCCGTTGTCGAAGCTCGCGAGACAGTCCTGGGTCAACGAGACGTCAAGGCAAAAGGTGGCGGTGGCGGCGGGAGGTGTTGGGTGGAGGGAGAGGAGAAACAAAGATGCGTAGAAAGGTAGTGTGGGTGCTGGTAGGAGGAGATCTCTGTTTGTGCTTGTTTGTGGGAGATTGTGTGCGGGTGTTAGTAATAATTTTAATAGTGGGAGCAAAACTTTTTCATCATAATTTTCAAGGGCAGTAATACGGAACGACTTGTAATAATAAATAATAATAATACTCGTCGTACGGAGGAGTACGAGTACTCCGTACAGGACCAGCTAGCTGCTGCTACAGTGGATTACATAAGCGATGGGTGTGTGTTTTACTGAGGGGTCGTCAACACGGAAGGAGCCAGGCAAAACCGGGCACAGTGTGACTGCAGCCGGCGACCGTAGCAGTCTTTGTAAGTGATAAAGTTGCATGAAGCACAAGGCGTGGGGGGAAGGGGGGAAGGGGAGCGCGTACGTCAGCGGTGCTCGTAGAAACACAACATGTACGAGTACGGAGTAATATACAGACTGCTCACGTCAGAAGCCAGGTTGTGTTGCCCGGGTTTGTGGTCAATAAGACGGCCAGAATGCATGTACTCGTGAAACTCGTAGTGATATTTTCAATGCCATGGTATTATGTACTCGTACTCGTACTTGTTCGTATTCGTAATATTATGACTTGCAGTCTGTAGATACACGGTGTGCGCTGCTTCTTCGTGCACAGTGTGCTGCGGCTGACTGTCGGATATTATCATCAGCATGGGATATCGCGTCGATTGCGCAACCCGCCCGGCCGCCCGCTCGCCCGTCACTCAGCATTATCATTTTGCTCGCGGGGTTGTCCGACGTGCGTGTGCGTCAATGTGCGTCGATGTGCATCCCTAGCCTGTCATCCAAGTAGCTGCTCGGCGGGCACCAAAGGTGGTGGCCATCCGCAGGCTGCTCGAGCCCATGGGAAAGTAGCTGACGAGATACCACAAGAGGCACGCCAGCTGGATAATGGCCGAGATGAGGGTCAAAATGGTGCTGTGGAGGCCGATGGAAAAGTACAGGGTGAGGGCAATGGAGCCAAAGTAAGCTCCTGTGAAGGGTAGCCGGGGTCCGGAAGCAAGGTGCTGGATATAGGCCCACGGGCCCATCATGGCGGCAAACGACGACAGGAAGAGAACAGAGCCCAGGGTCCAACTGCGCGGCAAAAGGGGGAGCAAGGAGGGCATGTCAGCAAGTGTCGACCTGCAGTGGCACAGTGGCACGTAGGAAACGGGAAGCAGATAACGAGTACGTACAGAATAACAAACTTGCGCGGCCGGGTCGCAACAATGGGGAAGAGGGCAAAGCAGACGACGAAGCACGCCAGGGCGCCGAGGTTGCACCCTGTAAAGATCATCAACCTGTCCCATCTGCTCACTGGTTTGAGAGAAGCGACACCGCCGCAGTTAGCATTGGGGTGGGGGAGGGGAGGGGGGAAGGCGTGAAAAGGAGGGAAGAAGAGGGGAAAGGGAAGGGGGGAGACAACGTACAGGCAAACCAAGTCTCTTCTTCTTCGCGCCGTGACGGTGCAGGTAGGGGCGCACCGGGCGGGCCTTGGGTTGTAGGAAGGCGAACATAGCCGCTGTCGCTAAAAGGGTTGAGCGACTGCAGCGAGGAGAGCAAGCCTGTCTGCTGGGAGGTGTTGACAGGCAGGTCGGCGTCGCGCCGTGTCCAGCCCAGCGAGTTGAGCGAGTCGCGGAAGGACTGTGATGTCATTTTGAGGGAGGCGTGTGGAAGGAGTTGAAAGAGGTCGACGGATGGCCGGGCGGATGGCCAGACAGAGGTCGAATGGGAGTCGGACGGGAGTCGGACGGGAGTCGGATGGGAGTCGGATAGGAGCCCGATACAGGTTGGATGGAGGTTGGATGCAAGTTGGATGGAAAGGTCGTAGCAATGTCAGAGGGACGTCGCGTAGGGATGCCGACCGGGAGGCCGGAGGTTGGGTGGAAGAAACAACAACTTGGCAGCGAGAGTGTGCTTTCGAATTTCGTACAGGAGGGGGGGGGGGGGGGGGGGGGGTAAAGGGGTTGGGTGGTTGAATTTGAACCCGGGGGGGTGGTACCAGCCCGCCCACGGAAGACAAAAAGAAAAAAAAA